>JAODUO010000431.1:162500-177500 GCA_025642075.2 Ridgeia piscesae
TGCTTGTTTTGGGACGACGCGACAGAAGAGTGGAGCAATATCGGCTGTGAGGTCAGTGTTTGGCAGATCTAGCATCCAATCTGCTTAAAACCAAGTAGCCCTACATTAGCAGTCGCTTCAACATTGCGGAGAATCAGCTGTATAACTGACAACGTCTGACACTTTCGTCGTCGTATTTGCAAAATAATCAGCCCTTAGCTAGTGCTTGTCCTTGATACATTGCGCACTGGCTGTGTGTATATACACACATTTAATATTCATGTACAGTTCAATCTTTGTCAGTACTAGTTCTCATATGTAAACGTTCCGTGTGTTTGTTCATGTTGGTCTTCCTACTTTGTCCAGCCCATTTCCAACAGTTTCATCTGTAAAAAAATATGTTAAATCGCTGCATCACTTATGTTGCAATGTCTACTAACAGGTTCTACCCAACACGACGTCGACCACACTGGAATGCGGCTGCAACCATCTGACCACTTTCGTTGGGAAATATTATGTGCCTCCGAACAAAGTCGACGTAACAGACATTAACCTGTATAAAGGCATTGACCAAAATTACGTAACTGTCGTAGTCGTAGCTGCAGTCTGGTCCTTTTACGGATTAGTGTTGATATGGGCAAGGTGGAGAGACAAAAAGGTTAAAAGCAAGGTAGGTGCATCTATTGTGTAGTTTTTACGATTTAGTCAGAGCATTGTAACAACAATAAACACAATACAGCAAAGCAAATGTAACTATAATACTGCAAGTTACACTGTTTGAAAGGAGTAACATTTAAGTAAATGCCAATTTACCCCTGGCACATTTAAATAATGATTACAACAATTGATACATTGTAATGGAATATATAATCATATTCAAAATTACACATACTGTAGTGTTCTCAGTTACACCATTATATTGGTTGTTGGCCCACAACCAGATATTTCTTAAGCAAAATATTAATAACTGTTTTTAAATCGTAACGTATAGAATGCCATACTTGCACTCCATTTACACAAATAGATATTGATCACATAGTGCAACACATGCATTCTCTCGTTCTAAATGATGTACACATTATTATTGTTGTTATCATCGTATCTTGACATTACGCATATTAATAAGGTGCAATCCCTGCGGAAGTATGTATAATAGTAGTATGTCCACAGAGATGCTCGGAGAAAAAACCTTTGTGCCGGTGTTAAACGTTGACGCCTTTCAAAATCCATAATAACATAAATAACAACTATGCAACTATTTTGGTTGTGAAAGACGTGTTTAGTTCTAAGATTATGTAGAAAAACATGAAATACCGCTGATGGGTAACTCAGTAATATTATATTATCTGTGTCGGTTTTATATAATTCAGTCGAAAGATAACGTCATTATTTGTCATGTTTTACATAGTGTGAAACACGGCAGTGTGCATTCACTCTGCTTATCCGGTCGCTTGAAACATATTTTCTGCCACTCATGCGACGCCGCATAGACGCTTAAACCAATTTCGTTTAGACGTTCAAAACCTTCACAACACACCATATTCCTCAGTACACTTAATCTTGTAATATTATTGGTACTTCTGCCCGAGGAGAACGCACGTAGCTTTAGGGAGTCTTCGCAACGCTTCAGTTATAAACAAAGCTCTCTTTGCGGATATTATTGCACGCACTAACGAACATCCTTCGCTTCCTTTCATTTAACTTCGCCAGAATTATGGCTGTCTGAGAAAACTTGGAAATACTTTCGTCGGCACATGAAACAAGCATTTCAGCATATAATATGAACTGAATATAACCCTTATTTAATTCGATAGCAATAGCTACGTCTCATATACTATACGTTAACTACGTTAAAACAAAGATAAAACCACATGGAAACATAAATTAAAAACGCATTCACAAACAGAAGGCTGACATGTTATACGAAACAATAATTACTTATTTTAATTAAAAATATACTTAATTTGTTTACATATATTGAAATAAATAAATATGTTAATTATAAAAGGTCAGTTCTGAATGCTAAGGAAATAATTCAACAGATAAACACAATTGTAGACAGACAGACAGGCAGGAAGGCAGGAAGACAGGCAGGCAGGCAGGCAGGCAGGCAGGCAGGCAGGCCAGGCAGGCAGGCAGGCAGGCAGGCAGGCAGGCAGGCAGGCAGGCAGGCAGGCAGGCAGGCAGGCAGGCAGCATACATACATACATACATGTGGATATAATGTTTTGTCTGTGACTTTAGCGTTGGGTGACGTTTTTGGCTGACAATCCCGTGGATGCTAATCATCTGTATATCGTGAGTGTTCTCACGGACATGATGAAGGGAGCCGGTACCAAGGCAAAGGTATCCATCCGCTTGATGGGAGAATATGGCGTTGGTGCCAGACACGTATTGGCTGATAACCACATCGCGCTGTTTCAAGTCAGCGCTGAAGACTTGTTCATTGTTGCTGAGAGAAAGAATCTAGGACGCATCACTCACATTACCCTATGGGTCGACTACACCGACACGTCGCCAGCCTGGTAGGTTCAATAACGATTATGATGTTCACCTATCAATGTGTTATCTTACCTTACGATACCTTAGGACGGTTCTGCTCGTAGGATTCTGTTTTCCTCTGTGATCAGCTCTTCGTTTTCATAATCTATTAATATAAGCTCGCGTTTCAGTTTCTATTGTTAGTTATTCTTAACGGTGCTTCAAAGTCATACACAATATCCTGGGTATACCAGAATTTGTCTAGTCGTGTTTTGAATGATTCTAGGGATTTAGCTGGGAGACTATTCCATGGTTCGGTAATTCGAATTGTAAATACCTTTTTTCTTACGTTTAGTATGGCTCTTTATGTGAATAATGTTAGAGAATGTCCCCTGTTTCCTGTTCTCTGTGATAGCTCATTGTGTCTCAAATGATTTGGTACAGATTCGTGGTCATAAATGTTGTGTATTATTTTGTAGATTTCTATCATGTCTCCTCTTAATTTTCGATATGTTAATGTAGGTAGTTTAAGTATTTTGAGTTTTTCTATATATGATAGGTCCCTGATACATAGCATAGACCAACCATTTACCTCCAACTTTGCTTCTCTCAGCCAGGTGTTTATTTTGCTCAACACATCCAACCTAGATACCTAAGGCAACCAATATGGTAAACATGCCGAAACATGACACTTTTGAAAACAAAATACAAATGAAACTATTTGATAAATAAATATACATTTTGGACATTTGGTCGATGTTATTATTGAAATTTAAAGGTATTTATTTTTAAATGTAAACGCGCATGTAACAGTGACGTAATCACTGCGTAGCCAGCGGTGGTGTTTGTGTTAAAATAATCAATCTTTGTAAATTTATATATTGTTAGTCATGAATGAATTGGTTTATATTATATAATATAAAATACACAATCAAGCGGTGAGTTTTCGATGTTATAGACACCTGTTATTTTATTTTAACTCAGACCTGGTGTAAAACACACAAGCTGCAATGTGTTATGTATTGTTACACACATGTTATTGTGTATGGTTATGTTCACTTGTTTCTGCAGGTTCCTCAACCAGATATCAGTACGCGAAAGATATTCTAACGTGACTTCACATTTCGTATGCGACAAGCGGTTATATCCAAAGGACGAGCGAAAGGTAGCACGCTACCACCTTCATATGACCGAAATCCAACCCTTAACTTACACATTCCGCGTGATGTCGTTGCAATGTATTCGCGACCAACACATGTGGATCAGCATATTCCTGTGCCCCCAACACAGCACGTTCACTCGCGTGCAACGGTTATCATGCGGTTTCGCAATAGTTCTGTCGTCGATGTTTGCTAACATCATGTTCTACAAAGCTAGAAGCCCGGCGCACGATAAACTACTATTCGATGAGCTTTCGATCACTTTAGGTACGGTGGTCATAGGCATTGAGAGCGCAATCATTATCATACCAATCAACGGATTGATCGTGTTGATATTTCGCTACGTCGCCGTGGAGGAAGGGGATTTTGTCATTCACTACGGTGGTAATCACGACGATGACAACGTCGATGTTCATGATGATACCGACAATGAACGAATGAACGATGCGAAAACAGAAGGTAATGACTCAGACGATATGTCATCTGGTGATTCAGACAGCGGTTCCAACATACATTCTAAAGGATACACACGTAGGAGCATATTTGGTTTTACACGGATGCGATTGGCTTCACGAACCTATAACGCCAGCGGTGACGCCGTCGCAGTAAACTGGTCTTCAAGCAACAGCAATAGCAGCAGTAAAAGAAACAGAAAGAGAATCAGAAAACGAAACCGAAACCGAAATAGCATCAGAATAAGAAACAAAAACAGCAACAGCAATAAAAACAAAATCGGCAACAGTAGCATCAGCAACGCCAGCATCACCAGCAGGGAAAGGCCAATCAGCGACGACGCAGCGATAACTGATTGGTGTATTCTGCCTTGGTGGTGGGTGTATATAGGATGGACGATGACCGTATTCACTTGTTTGGTGTCGTCATTTTTTGTTATCGTCTATGGCTTGTCGAACACATACTACAAGAACGTTGCGTGGACATTATCGTTCTTCTTATCTACCTCGGGAGACGTATGTGTTATCCAGCCCATCAAAGTAACTCTGTTTGTTGTGATTTTGACTTTACTGTTAAATCGCCCTGTCACGCCGACTTTCGAAGCCAGGAAACTTGAAAATCTCGGTACGTATATTTAACGTGCTTTGCTTTCTCGGGCGTCGATCGGTGGGTGATAGGGGACGCGTCCCCCCACTTTTCAGCGTGGAGGACAGCATAGGAATTGTCCCCCACTTTTCAGTACAGAACAATTGCGAGGCATATAACCTGAACCACCACTCCTCTCTCTTAAAAGCCGCTACATAGGACTAGCTAGACAATAAACTCGCGATGTGAAATTCCGACCACCCATTAGAAAATCGACTAGACAAATTGCTTGGCTGGCCCTACAGCACGCAACTTGATCTGACTCTTGTAAAAAACTCATGATGCCGGGCTGCGCCGCTGCTAGTTCTATCAGTGTGCAACCTTGTGTTGATGTTATTACTATGTTCTAGCCATCAAGCACATTGTAAATGATAACATTTGTGTTGCACTTTCACCATTCGCGCGTCTTGATGCTTATTGCCTACGGCAGAACCGGCGGATTCCTGCACTTTGTGTAACTTATTCCCATTTTAGTGATGACAAATGTCTTTGCCAAAATGTTGGATTGGGAAGTTCTACAGAACATGGGCGTCGATCGGTTGGGGACGAGTCGGCCGCGTCCCCCCACATTTCAGCCTGATGGGGTCAACATAGGAAATGTCCTAACAGGTTTTTCAGTTCACAAAACAGATTTATAGGCATACGTAGCGAGACTGATAACTCCACTCTCTTAAAAACGCTATGTCGGTCTAGTAGTAAAATTAATTAAAACATGATACGAGTTCAGGTATAAACTTTCGACTACCTACTAGAAAATCACTAAATAAATATTCATCATGCCAGGGCTCTGTCATGTTGCACCCTTGTGTTGATATATTAATAAGCATTAGCCATCAAGCATATTATAAAACAAATTGTTTGCCCTGTCACCCCCCTTGGATTGCAGCCTGGCCACCCTGGTGGATACTTATATCGCCTAACGGCAAACCAGCGGATTCCTGCACTTTGTGTAATTTAATCCCCTTTGAGTGATGACAAATTTCGTTGCCAAAGGGTGGGATTGGAAATTCCTACACATACACCCATGTAACCTCTACATCTTGTCACAAAGTCTACCCCCAAATGTTCAGTGATTGGGGTCCATGGCCCCTCTTTAAATATATGTTGCCAACATAACTATTTTAAATAACATACCATAAAGGCATTTGTTTATTTTAGAATATACACCAGACCAACAATGATTTATATATTTTTTTTAAATAGTATAATATATATATATATATATATTATATATATATATATATATACATTAATATTTACATATATATATACACTTCTATATATTTTATATATATATATACATATATATATATATATATATATATATATATATATATATATATATGTGTGTGTGTGTGTGTACACCCCCTTTTTAAACCGGATCGACGCCCCTGGTTGCATTAGCTTATTTTGAAATGTTTTAAATGAATATAGCATCCCATAATTGTTTGAGGGACCATTGCGTATATATTGTTAAACTTTAAAACTAATTATATTCAATATACGCGTTTTCTACCTCATTAAAATTAATATAACGGTGATTTATGGGGTCAATGTAGTTTCTTTATAAAAAAAACATACTAACATGTTTTTTTTTTCATGTACAATCTAATCGCAATTGTTAGTATAACGCTGGCTATTCACTAGTTATTTATTTTCAAAATTCGTACTTAGAAATAAAACTTTCCCAATGTAAGGCAAACTAGTTTCCATGACGTATTTATACTATGTTTTAATTTCCATTCCTTCATATCCAGAAGCTGATTTGTTGCACATGTTGTTGTAATGCAGATTCGTTTATCAAGCGGTCGTAGCGTTTTCTTCTTTAAATTACAACATTAACATTTGAAGACATATTTGTTTTATCTACTGTTTCTGATATATACCCACTCATGTCAGTAATATATATATATATATATATATATATATATATATATATATATATATATATATATATATATATATACTGACATGAGTGGGTATATATCACATTAAGCATATATAATGTGTTCGTTGAAACTGCCTTAATCATGATTTGATACATACTAACAAACCGAAATTCAAAGCAAAACGCTAATCGAAATATACCGGGTGAGCTAAAAAATCGATTTAAAAAAAGAAAACGCTTTCTATAAAATAGATCAAGTAAGTCTCGCGCATGAACACGAGGTTGGGGGCCCTTGGGACAGGAAGTCCACTTCTCCACGGACATTTGTTATGTGTTTGCATGTAATAATCGGGCTGTCCCAAAATACCTATATTTTCCTAGAGATAAATACAAACAGAAGCAGTGTGGCACTTTGTCGGTAAGACAAATCACGAAAATGATGCATTTTAATCGATTATTATGGTAGTCGTCGTGTGTATTTAGCGATCTTGAGTGTTGAGAAGTAATGGAGAATGGCATCTTTCGCGCAGTACATCCTCTTTTGGGGCAACTATGTATATGTGCATTTAGACAACTTGTCAGAACTGTTGACAAACCACAACTGACATCAATATAAAATGCAAATCGCGTAATAGACTCATAAGGCCTAGAATAATGATTTATATCTCCGCTGCATAAATCGCTATATGTCTATGACAGTTTGGTAAACTCAATATTAAATCGGACAGTTAAGATAAGAAAGCTATAACACAATGTATTTATGACCTGATTTTCCTAGTATTCAACATTCGGAAACTACAACTATCATACGTCGTTAGAATATCATTATGTTGTTCCCAATCAGCTCCAGTCACGCGGAGTCTCGCAATGTATCGTGACACCGTTAGTTACAGGCCCTAGTAAGAGTTGGTGCAATTGAAAAGTTGTAGTTATCTTAGTAAGTTGTTCATGCGATGAGGGGGTATTTGGGAGGGCTTGGTGTCAATAAGTGTTGCGGTTGAAATGCAGTAGATCGTTGACAGCGAGTGTTCGTGTGTTACACGCATGTTTGTGTTAACGTGTGTTTATCTCAGTGTGTTAGAGAATGTGTGCATGCATATGGGTTCCAGCGTGCGTGAGCGTTACGTTCAGCTCAGCATTGTGTTATGTACTTTGCAGGCAAGTTTATGGACGCCGCATCAAAGAAGAGGCATCGTTGTAGTAGCACAGCGGAAATAAAAATCCCAAGCAGTGTTCGTATGATGTGATATCCGTGTACAAGCACACGCTGCAAATATCACACAGTAGGATGGCATGCCTACGCATGCTAACCATTTAATATCAACGAGGTATGTCATGCAATTTGAATGTACTAAAAATAGACAAATGTTTTCGCTACAATGAGAGAGCATAGCTATGTATATATTGCCATATTATGCTTACATACAACTACTTAACAAATTAATATTTTGTATATTTGGTTTAATTAATGTAGTGTTTTCGAAGACAACGCCATTATTTTCACGTCATTTACAATCAGTTCTTTGTTAGTTTTAAACATCCGAAGTCATGTGGGTGCACTGTTGATAGCAAAATGCTCCATCAAGCATAGCAATTAGATGGAGATCATGTGACACCGGTATTACAATCAATTGCGGAATTGTTGATTATGACTTCAGATTGTGGATCAAGCAATTACACTCTGCCACTGTTGTAACGTGTGAGTTGCCGGGGAAAACACACCGATGTACGTGATGGGATGTTTATATGTACTTCTTAACGTTGACAATTCGTACACGGAGAACGGCCGAACTTGTTCGTCTGTCCGCTACGCTGCACAATAAGCCGGCAAAGACGCTCTAGCAATAAACATATTCATCACAACTTTATAGAAACTTTAGCAATAAACATATTCCTCATCACTGTGGTTGCTTGTTGCAGTTAAAGAGTGTAAGCACGCAACTGGACATCACACATTGATAATATATTCGTGCCTCCTGCGTATGGGTGTTTCTGTGGTATGTACGGTCTGTATTGATGTGTGTGCGAGGGCGTGCATATGAGAAGGCAAACGCGCGTGTATGTGTAGTGTAGGTGACACGTTCGGTCGGTGTCTTCATAAGTAATGTCACATTCAACAATCTCATTGAATTATTCGCAGCACAGTTGAATGGATTGATCATCATGATTGTAATATATATATATATATATATATATATATATATATATATAGTTATATATATAGTTATATATATAGTTTATATATATATATATATATATATATATATATATATATATATATATATATATATCAAATCAATCATTCAACTGTGCTCATAATATTATTCATATAATAGTGATATATATATATATATATATATATATATATATATATATATATATATATATATAAAATATATATATATATATATATATATATATATATATATATATATATATATATATATTACGGAAAGGCCAGAAACAAAGACTCACATGACTTATGTGATCTTCTGCATTCTACCTACTTACAGACACACATCATCGGCAACATTCCATACCTTGTAATAACATAGGTGTATGGTGGCTACTTCTGACATTGTGTGTGCGCGTACTCTCATGTGAGTCATTCATGTTAGAGCATATGTGATAGCCAGTGTGGATCATAGAAACTGGATGATTTTATGAAATACATGCATTATTTATTTTACAGGCATACTGCTTGAAATATCATGTAGCATAAACATTTATTTAAGCTCCCTCCTGAAACAATTCATTGAGAAAACACAATCAATACCATTTATAGGCGTATTACGGTGATGTTGTGGCCATCTTGGATTTACATCATAACGATTACCGCCACGATTTATGGGAAATGTAGGTCAAACTTGTATTCCTTCATATTGAAAACATACGTATAAATGTTAACACCATCAGTCTACTGTACTTACAACATACTATAAGCGTTTTTGACATTATGTGTTTATATGGCAAAACTATGCCGCCATCTTTGATTTACATCACCAAGATGGCCGCAAAAACGTTAAAATTCCCTAGTCACTTCCATTATTTTGCTCATCGCGTTTCAGACTAATTTTACGAAAAAGCAAACCTACAAAGTGTCCCTATAACATATTATCGCTTCTGCACGCGTTTTTATTATTTTAGCGAAAAACGTAAAACATTATTTGGGGGCCTCATCATATTATAGTTTTTTCGTATGGAAGTTTTCTACCATACAGTTCTTACGTGGTAGACTACGTTCGTCTTAATCACATGACCGTGAATAGTTCGAGGGAATGGCGAGATCGGTATTGACCCCACCATCCAGGGTTTCTTGTTTACGTAGAAATGTGCGACCGCAGTGTGAATGATTCCAGTTTGTTTGCTTTTAAAATGAAATGTCAATAAGTATATACATTTTAGAAAATGTACACCATGACCGACATTTGCTTGTTAGTATTATTTCCTACTACATATCTCACGTTGTGGCTTTATACGTTATTTGGTCAAATATAAGTTTGCAAAAGGCAGACTCTGGAGTTTCCCAAGATGTTTTTGTTACCATAGAAACTCTCCTGTCAACGAAAGTAAACGATGTCGCAAAAATGTCATAAATGATAAGCACATGTATTACCGATGATAAACACGCAGATACGTAAACAAATCAGGTATGTGGATGGCAAAGTCTGCCCTAGGGTTAAATATAAAAACTTACATATAATATAAATGTACACCAAGTTATTTTGTAAACACATAGGATTTGTTGTTAATGCCAATATAATTATCAAAATAAACTTACTTGCCTAACGACAGTCAATGCGTAGCGTGTAGGCCTGCGCGGCCACGGCACTGCCATTGACTGACTTGACGAAGGCACTGCATGTGCAAGACATGGTGATGGATGCCGTCGGAGGAACAATCTATGCAACTAAGATAGTTCATAATCTATATTAGAGAATTACAACAAAATCTGTTAACTTCATTATACATTCCAATACATTCGCCATTAAGAAAAAGTTAATGGTTTGGAATATAGGTGGCAAAGCCAATAATTTAAAATGTATAATCAATTATGCAAACACTCTGCTTCCAGAATATAATTCAGAAGTAGTTGTGTTGCAAACAAGAAAAACGGATAAGAAGATAAAGCCCAGAACTAGATTAACCATCGGCTATATAATGTTGGTAACAAAAATGTTTGTGCTGAGTAATCTGCCAAGTGCCATTATTCTTCTGCTTTCATTCTTAATTTGGTTTGGTAGAAAGATGGAAGACAAGGAATTAGGTGATGATGAATCATTCCAAACAACATGCATGTTCAACAAACCAGCGCAATGCGGACGCGTGTATATATATATATATATATATATATATATATATATATATATATATATATAAATATATATATATATATACAAAACACACACACACACACACACACACACACACACACACACACACAGTTGGATATATTCTGTGCAGGTAGTCAATAATAATAGTCAATACTCAATAACACTTTCAGTTCACACGGTTGGTTTTCTGCTGGTCAGAAATGGGGCAGGCAGTTGTGGTCATAGCCAGGACTGAAAAAGTACGACAAAAGAAAATACATACCATGAATAGGCAAATTTGTAATTTTGTACACAATATGTTGTCAGTCTCCTTTTTTACCTGTCTACATAACCATTTCTAAATTGTTTGCACACTGATGTCATTAAAACCGAGTAGTCTGGATCATACATGAGCTTATGGACAAGATTGGTTTTCTGCCAGGCTGAAAAGTATGTCTGCCATGCCAGTGCAGAAATACGGCAGAAAGTATTTCTGCTTGGCAGAAAGGACAATAATAGAAATACGTTATTGTCCTTTTTATATCATTTTATTGTTTTACTTGTCTACATAACTAGCTCGTCTAAAAAATGGTTGCATATTGATGATTTTAAAGCAGTAAAGACTTCCCCTCAAGGGGCATATTTTCCCGGTCAGAAACCTCTATCCACAGTTAGAAGTAAAGGCCGTAATATATTATTTGTTAAACTAATCTAGCTAATCCACGACAAAATGCCCAGGGGAAAGAGCAGAGGAAGGGGCAGGGCGAAAGAGAGAGAAAGGGGGCAGGGATAAATACATATACAAATACGTGCTGCCACATACACATTCAGATACATACGCAACTACAGAGACTAAGACAAAGACAGAAGCGCAAATAAACAAACAGAAAAGAGACGAATAGACAAAGAGACGATGAGAAAGAGAGATACACACATACAGACAGAATAACATAGAGAGAAAACAGAGATACACAAAAATAGAGCGACAGAGAAACATAGATGCATAGAAACACACACACACATATATATATATATATATATAAAGAGAGAGAGAAGAGAGGGAGAGATAAGAGAGGAGAGAGAGAGAGAGATAAGAGAGAGAGAGAGAGAGAGAGGGAGAGAGATAGAGAAGAGAGAGAGAGAGGGAGGGAGACACAGTGAAATAGAGTGAGGTACACATTCTGGACAATCGTTTTTTCCCATATCTATGGTTCACATACTTTTTACATATGATATACATGTTTATGTTTTAATTGTTTCCAACGCTAGGCAGGGGTCTATGAACTAACCGATGTGTATATGTGGTGGTGTGTTGAGGTCTACCTTTGTCTTAGTTTACTTATCATTTGTGTATGCCTGTATATCGAGTAGTTTTACTAGGTGGCGTCAATGTTACGAGTGTTGCCTTTGTTATTATTATTTCAAAGCTGTACATATTATTTATAATATGCATACATCTTACATACTTAAAATAAAATACGTATTCTCGTTATTGTCATCACACATATATTACTGACGTTGTAGCTAGTAGTACGGTTACTCTGCCTTTTGCAGAACATTCGTTTTATAGATGTGCTCAGGAAATTGTACGTGGCACTTAGACTGCTGCAAAACATTCCGACCAACAAGGATGATGACTGCAATAATTTTTCACCAGCATTGTATTAACTGTTCTTTGGCCATTATCCAACGCTGGATTACACAATCGCCATTCAGATAGGATTTGCGTCAATGTTCAATATCCTTCTTCATAAGATCGCATAGCAGATCCTGAGTTGTTTCTGGTAGAGGGAGCTGTTTAAAGACTGGACGAGAAATTGTACGCTAATGTAACTATTCGGCAATACAATATGTAATTGTATATATATATATATATATATATATATATATATATATATATATATATATATATATATATATTTTATATGTGACTTTGTGTAAACTCTACTACTCCTGTTTCACTTTGACTCAGACACTTCCTTCTCGGCATGCGACATATAACGTGCACAAACAAATAAACCACATTTCCGCCGTCATAGTAGAGCGGACGACGTCACAGACGTAACGCTTTACGTACGGGTGCCAATAGGCTTACCACAATTGAACTATATTCGAAAAAACAACTGTGTGCCAACCAAACGCATTACCATATTCCGGTAAGTTGTGTATATGTGTATGTGTTTGTTGTTACGCGCTAATTATAAAGTATATATATATTATATATATATATATATATATATATATATATATATATATACATACATACTTGAGACATCAAACTTACCATGCACAACGCATGTATATATATATATATATATATATATATATATATATATATATGAGGTGGGTCGGACACTTGGGCAATTTCGTTCACCCTATATCAGCTTCCCCTTCCAACCCGAACTGGCCAGCGTGGAAGGGTAGGCCAAAAATAACAGCATGCAAAGCACTACAAAGCCATGGCCCCCAATCCCCATCGGCACCGAGAGAATCCATGATCAAGGAGGCGGCTCTGATCAACTAGGACTACGTGCAAAGGGTGCTAAGAATCCCTTGGTCAAAAAGAGCCACTGAAAGAGGGTAAGTAGACACATTATTGCGTCAGAACTTTACTACGAGATGAACACATACAAGAACACCAAGAAGAACGTCGTTGGTTTGGGATGTAATCGGATTCCCGAAGTGAGAAGACCAGAAGAATTGTTCACTACTTTATAAAGCGCCCAACTACTATACCATTCTCAGACAAACAAGGGCCAAGAAGGAGTAATAATAGTGAGGATAAATAGCATCAGCCCCATAATAACAGAACTTGTTCCGCCCTTAACAAAGCGCTACAAACTACAGATAGTGCAAATGTATGCACCAACAATATCATACTCAGAAAAAGACATAAATAGTTCCTACAACGACATCGATGAGAATTTAAGGAAACCAACCCACTACACAATTGTTATGGGATACATCAATGCTCAAATAGGGAAACACACAAACAGTATGGAAACAGAAATGGGCAAATTTGGGCTCGAATTCAGAAACGAAGGAGGTGACACCTTGGTAGAATGGACAACTTAAAGAAAGTACAACATCATGAATGTCATGTTCCAGAAGAAAGTAAGAAGGAGATGGACGTGGAAAAGCCCAAACGCTGTAACGAAGACTGAAATTGACTGCAGTTTAACAAACATGTCAGACATCGTCACAGACGTAACAATCATCAACCAAGTCAAGTGAAGTGCCCACAGACTGCTTACGAGCAACATCAAAATGGACGTAGTGGTGGAAAGGAAAAGTTGATGAGCGAAAGCATCACAGAAATGATCCAACAAAGCGGGTTAAGAGTAGCTAAGGCAATTAACAAGCCACATAAATTGAGAATATCACCATCAACACGATACCTGATGACGAAACGACGAGAAATGGCGGAAAACGGCGACAATAAATAACGAAGAAAGTACGCACGCAGAAATATGCAAGACCATCAAAAAGACAGCAAGATAAGACATCAAGAAATACAACCAAGTGAGGTGGGGTAAGATAAAAGTCAGTGACCGAATGAGGTGAGGTAAGATATAAATCAGTGACTGAGGGAGATGGGGTAACATATAAGTCAGTGATTGAGTGAGTTGGGGTAACACATAAGTCAGTGACTGAGTGAGTTGGGGTAACATATAAGTCAGTGACTGAGTGAGTTGGGGTAACAAAAATAAGGTTTAAAAAAACAAGGTTTTAAAAAAAGAACTGGGGAAAAAAAACATCGAAAAAAAGCATGAGGTGAAAATTCTTTTTTAAAAAAACGGGACATGAAAATTGAAAAAACCTGTGAAAATTTCAAAAAAGAAAAAAGGCTAAGGTAATCACCAAGCCACTGAAATCGAGGATATTGTCACCAACACGAGCCCTGATGATGAATCGACGAGAAATGATGCAAAGCAGCTATGATAAAGAACAAATAAAGTATGCAAGACCACAACAAAAAAAGACATCAGGAAAACAACCAAGATATCATAAGAGAAACGATCAAAGAGCCTGAAGAAAGTACGAAAAACGAGAAGCTAACCTAAGCACTCCTGGACAAGCA
>JAODUO010000431.1:180000-212500 GCA_025642075.2 Ridgeia piscesae
CTGTGCGTAAGTAGATTGGTTCACTGAATTGAACTTTGCCAAGCACATTCAAATAAATCAAATTGATAAATGCGTATATTCAGCGTGATCATTTTCTGCTAGCTTATTTGTTTTCGAACTAAATCACCTTAGTTGGTTGGGATATAACCACATAAATGAATGTAACCCGGGTTATCAATCGGAATGAATTGTACGCAATGCTATGTTGCATGAATTCACAGGCATCAGTCCAGACATGGATAAATGTCGAACTGATGTGATGCTGGTCATAGATAACAGGACCAGTATGCGAGATAACGTCTCTGCTATAAATGCCTTTGTCAATAACGTCGTGTCTGGACTCCGACTGTCGGACAACAATACACGAGTTGGCGTCATATCATTCAACAGATCGTACCAATTTGCTGTAAGTTAAACTGTATTTGACAGATAAAACGCTAGTGGGCACAAACAAGATTTGTGAATTAATTTGTAAATAGTCAGCATGACTCTCTATGAATATTACATGAATATGGTGCGGAGTAAGTTGCGCACGGAGTCTGTGCATGTAGGCACTGTTTTGATGTTTTTCGTCCTTCCATTGATTCCTTCCTATATCACATGCAATGCTTCCTCTTCTTCCTGTGTTAGCTTTTCCATGGTCCTCTCTCCTCTCATTCCGGTAAAGTTAGCGTATTCGTGACTGTTCATTCCAGCGCCTGTTATCTTTCGAGCTCACTTCCAAATGATTTTCTCCTTCCTATGCTTATTTATTTTAATATCGATGTTCTTTCATCGCCCATTCTTTGAATACGCCAAGCCCTTATGTTTATGTTAACGATTAATGTCCTTTATCTGTTGTATCACTGTTGTCCTGCAGATTCAGCCGTGTCTCTTCTTCCATACAGTTTAGTGGTTCCCTTTTATTCTTGCTTTGCTAGTCCAACTTACGAGTTTCACCATTACGAATATATCTCCTTTTGGGTTTGTGTACGTTTTCGTGATAGTTGGTTATATATCTCCTCAATGTTCTCCTTCACAATTCCAACATTTTATCATTATTCTTTAGTTCCTTCTCTGTTTGCCACTTACTAGTCATAGTCTATACAAGAACTATAATGGAAATAAGTGCTTGCACTGTTGGAGTCATCCTTATAGTTAATGTAATATGTATGCATATATATATATATATATATATATATATATATATATATATATATATATATATATATATATATATATATATATATTGTTAAATATATTGAATCATATATATAAATAATAATATATATATATATATAGTAAGCAATTTGTACAATGTTGGCATTTTATTGAATATATTCAAACAATCATAGTTCATATTTCCCGTATTATCTATTGTTTGAATCGTTCTTCTAAGAAAAGGAATTTACTATCACTAGCTGGTTTCTACTGATCATCTCGACGAGATAATGTCCCTCTCATTTAATATCTCCGTATTCTTATGCTTCGCATATTCAATAGTTTCTTTCAGACTTTATGGAATGTTCACCCGTCTTCATCTTCAAGCGTTCTCTCAGTACGCGGTGCACATACTGAGAGTGTATACATCACGGCAACAATTGTGGCAAAAAAAGTGGCAAATGCCGTTTAATTATGGGAAGTGTAAGTGCCTCCACGCAGGACATGGGAATGAAGACGCACAATATACAATGAGTGATACTGTACTAAATACTACCGTAAAAGAAAAAAGACTTAGGGTTAACTATTAGTGCTGATATGAAGGTATCAGAGCAATGTGGAATTGCAGCAGCGAAGGGAAAACATATTCTTGGATTAATTAGGCGAAATATAGTGT
This sequence comes from Ridgeia piscesae, assembly GCA_025642075.2. NCBI lineage: Eukaryota > Metazoa > Annelida > Polychaeta > Sabellida > Siboglinidae > Ridgeia > Ridgeia piscesae. The sequence continues at coordinate 181,817 of JAODUO010000431.1, forward strand.
ACAGCGAAAAAAGAACTAATAAAACCGCTGTACAAAAATAGTTAGGTCTCATTAAAATATTGCATACAAGAAGGATATTGATATACTAGAAAGAGTACAAAGGAGAGCAACCAAAATTATACAAAAACTCAGGAATATTAGTTACGAAATGCGTCTAAAAGAATGTGGATTAACAACATTATAAACCAGGAGATTGAGAGGAGATCAGATAGAAGTGTTTAAAATATTGAATTGGTATGAAAATATTGACATAAATATGTTTTATCGGTTAAGGAAGAGAGAAGGATTAGAGGACATGGAATTACATTAGCAAAGAAACAGTGTAGACTATATATTAGAAAATTTTCATTTTCACAAAGAACAGTAAACGAATGAACAGATTATCAGCTGATTGTGTAGGCGCTAATAGTGTTAATATGTTTAAAAATAAAATCGACATATACCTAATAAAGAAGGTGGGGTACATTTAGATAGATAGGTTGGACTCTCGATAAGCCAAACGACTTCCTTGTCCACCTGCCATCTAGAGTTGCTTATCTAGGTGGCAATCTTGTTAAATCTTGTTAAATCAATTGCTGACATTCAAACATGCCTTCTCATCACTCCATCCAGATTATTCCTTGCCTACTTCATAATATACCCTTCTCCACTTCTCCTTCCTTCTCTCCCTGCATACCCTTGCCCAGATCTACTGCCCGCTCCCCTTTCCACTTAGTTCATACTCATTGCCAATTGTCCACCCCGTCCACACATGTCCCCGTTAGTTTCCTTACAATTAGGGTGGTAATCAGGGAACCGCAATAGAGTCGATACCAGGTTGCTTGACCTGTAAGATCTTCGCTGATCTGTCACTGGTGTCTCGCTCGTAAATTGTCAGTTGCCCCTCACAAGGTAGTCAATCTTGCAGTGATCAAGTAACGCAGCATGTGGTGTGGACCACTTATACCTACTCTATGGCGTTGGCCATAGTGACCCATGTGGAGGGGTTTTCCACCCCGTAGTTTGATGTCTTTAATTGCTAATGGACTTGACCTGACCACTGTTTGGAATCCGAGTTTTATTCTCCTAAGCCCACTGCCTGCTAAGGCCACTGCGATGGGTCTACGTAGTTTTTTTTTAAAATAAGAGTTGTCCCTCTTCACAGTCTAGTAATTACAACATATAGTGAAACGTAATTGATATGTCAGTTAAGACCGTTCTTAACTATGGTTTTCTGTTTCAATTCAGGTTAATGTACATTCTGACACACAGGTACAACTTGGCGCTTACAACGACTTGACCCACTTAAAAGAGAAAATCACGAAATTATTCAGAGTGTCATCTACCACAATACTGAATGCAGGACTAGATGACATTATAACTATGATAAATCATCACACACGTGACAAATGCAAGGGAAGGGAATGTAATGCAATTGTCTTCACGACATCGAAAAGAGCAATACTCTTACGCAAGCTACCATGTCTTATTCAATTGCGTTTCATTGGTAAGTAAATATGTGTGTGTGTGTGTGTGTGTGTGTGTGTGTGTGTGTGTGTGTGTGTGTGTGTGTGTGTGTGTGTGTGTGTGTGTGTGTGTGTGTGTGTGTGTGTGTGTGTGTGTGTGTGTGTGTGTGTGTGTGTGTGTGTGTGTGTGTGTGTGTGTGTGTGTGTGTGTGTGTGTGTGTGTGTGTGTGTGTGTGTGTGTGTGTGTGTGTGTGTGTGTGTCCCACTGTAGTAGTAGGAATATGAGTGAATATATTAAATGAAGATTGCCGCCTTAGTTACGCTGTAATGTGTTTGCTCTTACTTGACAGATCATTTTCAGAAAACAGAAAGAATTATACTAAATAATAATAATAAATTGAAATACGATTATATATAGCAGTCATCAGCATATAACGGTACAAATGGGAACAGTGCGATGATACAATGTTGCATTAAACGTGTATTCGGAATCACTCTAATGATATAATGTTAACATTGTATTAGTTTCTTTGCGATGCTACAAATACTATTTAATAACATAAAATGTAATTACTCAAGTAATGTTTACTTTCCGAATATGTAGTCGTTGAAAACAGCACATTTAATAACGAGTCCGTTAAATCGATCAACACAAGACATCGATGTATGCAATACACAGTGTGGATGTACAAAAACAATTAGAACACTTAGTTTTCGGGTCGATTTATGGTTAATTTTGAATTATCTGGGGCTGATCTGGATGACAATACCCACCGGGAGACGAGCTGTCCGGTGTTGTATAGTGTTGCGTTGTAGATACATCCTCGGTGTTTATGCTATCTTGTGTGTGTTGTGTTGTGTGTGTGTGTGTGTGTGTGTGTGTGTGTGTGTGTGTGTGTGTGTGTGTGTGTGTGTGTGTGTGTGTGTGTGTGTGCGTGCGTGTGTGCGCGCGCGTGTATGTAAAGACAGAGAGACGCGTCAATGAGACAGATGTCCTCCTATCTGTATGAATGGTCAACTGCGAATAGTGCGTGACATTCCAAACTAAGTCATTTTTGTTATAAGAAAACAGTGCACTAAATCGTGAATATTCTAAGATATGTTGCATGCGAGTGGGCAATGGTGATGTGACCAACTGAACATATCACGTAACATTACATTCACTCACGGAAACCATCTCCTTTGTCTACAAACATTGAAAAACTGAAGTTATAGTCATCTTCATTATCCGCTTATGCATAACAGTGTACTATGGCAATACACTCATAAGCATGTTAGTTATTGATACAGGTATTATTGTATGAAACTGTAACTGAAACAAATGCAATCGGACAAGGCCTTAGGCAGCGTGCCATTATAGGTACTAGTATGCCACCTTGGGGTTAATTTAGTGGGGTCAGTGGTGTGACGCCGGTTGCCGTATGGTATCAATAAGATGCGAAAACAATCCCGCGACAACGAACAAGATAGTAGCAATCAAAGAGTTTGATACCTAAAAATGTCCTCTATGCTGTATGTATGTGTATATAGTATGAATAAGTAAACATGTGGGCTTGAATACCAATGCATGTTTTTTATTACAGAAACGGATTTGTCCCAATTATTTGCACAGAAAAAAGCTGTGGAGAGTGAGTTCGCGTGCGCAGGAAGTATGAAACGTTTATTACTTTCATTATCGAATAAAACAATATCATTATATTTCGATATGATGATAATATATATATATATATATATATATATATATATATATATATATATATATATATATATATATATATATATATATATAGTGGGTGTGTGTGGTGTCCTTTTATGTTGTTGAAACTTTATTCGGTCACGTTTGTTTTCATTTCAGATTCTTCGGCATGCGAAAAAAGAGTATTCTTAGTAGTGGTAGATATTTATAATGGCATAAAAGCATTAACGAAAACTACCACATTCATCAAACTGATGATGAAAGCCATTTCGCCGGGAAGATTTGCATTCCTGACCTTCGATACCAATGCACGAAATAAGGTGAGTGCAAAATTACACAACTTATCCAAATCGCGCGCTATTAGATATATGCATCATTTACCTGTATTAGTTTGATTTGTTATTCCCGCTTGGAATAACAAATCGTTATTCCAAGCGGGATATGTCATCGCCAACTAACAATACGTTTGAGTCTTTCATAACCCTGTGAACCTCATTAACAATGAATGACAATACGATAGTGAACACATCTGGACTTTCCCTTCCGGTCAACAAGCGCATGTCTAAAAGGAGGATGGTGACAGTCGGTCAGAGACGTTGCCCCTCAAACCACGGTGTGGCGCCACTGTGCATTTTGCTAATCAGATTTCTTCCACGTCCACCTTCCGCTTCATTTTGGCTATACATAAATTGTCAATGTATATAATTATGGTTTCCATGCTTATTAATACACGTCTATTTGTTTGGATATGTTAGACAATAAACGATTTGAAAGACAGCATAAATATACATAACCGTTGTGTCACGTTATGTATGCAATTCCTGACTTATTCCATTGTTGCTCATCTTCCGTTATAGTGCTACGAATCATGCGCATTCTTTCAAGATGCCGCCAAAAATCATAGTAAAGTAATTTCCAGTAATGTAAAGATGTTCGGAAAACAAGTCCCGATGCAGTATATACAATCATAAAAGTTGCAGGTTTTGTGTAGCAGAAATGCATTATATATATATATATATATATATATATATATATATATATATATATATATATATATATTCGATTTATGCATCGCGAATATTAGCACTGCTGAAGACATTGCGTCAGCAAGACGTGCTAGTTTAACATCCAATGGCGACTCCTGAACATTGACTACCGAATGAATGCTGGATTGCTGTGAATGCAATGATTGTTGACAGCAGAATCTCTAATGTCATTTTGATCATTAAATGTATTGTGTAATTGTTTATTGATCGAAAATCAATTACAAATTATTACATGTATTTAATTATGTTGAGTACTAAAACCTTGGGCAAGTTTTCACTGTGTGTTATTCCAGTTTACTCATATGTATAAATGAGTATATGGCTATAAACAGTGGTGGCTATGTGTGCGAGCAGCCTTGCGCATTAATTGTAGCATATCATATGGCTGAATGCCTCCCAGAGTTGACATGTTGTTTGATTGAACAGGTCTGTCAGGGAAGTAAATTGTAAAGCGCTTTGAGCAATCCTGAGGCTTGGGTACTTCGATTTATATGAACTTGCTGTACCTTTAGAAATATACTGGACACAAAGCTGAACATGAACAAATAAAATAAAATATAGCGGAACTAAACAACTGTTCTTACTATGTGAGTATACATATCGCAGTATGTTTTTAGATTCCTAAAACGAAACTAGACCGTACACGCGTCGTGATATGTGACGATACATGATAGCGTAGGAACATTATATAGTCAACGCAGTCTGCATTACAATACAAATCGTAACTCTAAGAACTGCATCAACCCGGTGTCGTGGTCCCAGATTCGGCTAAACGCATGCGCGCGCAAGCGCACTCCGGTTTTTATCTGCTCTAACGTAGCGTTGGTGATATACGTCGCGCCCGGGCCGAGTTTCATCAAAAGGCATACCGCGCTTGCATTTTTTATTTAAAACTTCCGAATATCAATCATACTGGTAGGTACAAAATGCATTACTAACATAAACTAGCATAGTAACAAGGGAGAATTCTGGCACCACGACACCTAGTCTAATAATACTCCCACATGCACCCAAGCAAGAACGCACGCACGCACGCACTCTCTCTAACAAACATACGCGCGCGTCAACACACATACAATATATATATATATATATATATATATATATATATATATATATATATATATATATATATATATATATATATATATACATACATGCATATATTATACACACACATGTATAATTATGTATTAGTTAATTAATAAATAGTATGTGACTACACTAATGCATTCGTTTTTCAAACAATACATACATGTGTGTGTGTGGGGGGGCATAACGACTAAAATATAAATGTAAGCATTAAAAGCGAGTTTAAAGTAATGTGTACTAAAGGCGCAATTTAAATGTATCCATGCAGTGTATCAGTGTCAACAAGACAATCCGCAGGGTCGGTCCTGCGCACGAGAAAGACCGACGTTTATCAAGGTTGTGCCGCGGTACGGTTAATAGTCCACGGTCAGTTGACCGAAGTGTGCGGCGTGGCTCGTATGGTGAAATAAATGACGCAGGGTAGGCCAGCGTCTTGTCACAAAGGGCGTTGAACACAATCATAACTACCTTGTAATGAATACGCCATGAGTGTCATTGTGACGGCCTTGATGGCAGTGTCCTTCGTTTTGATCGGGTTGAGCAGTAGCCCGTTGTTACAGAGCCAAACGTTGATGTTTCGAACATAGACCTCCATGAGCGCAATAGCATATGCGTGATCGGTTGGAGGAGCGTAGACGTACAGTTGGGTATCACAGGGGTATAGATGATGAATCATTGCTAGCGGCGCCATGTAAACAGTAAATAGTATGAGTCCAAGGACCTACCCCTACAGAACAGCTTCATGCTACTGATATCCGATGTTTCTCCATTGAAGCCTGTCACATACGTTCTACCGTACATATATGACGTGAACCAAGCCTGTGCTGCACCGCGGCTATCGTAGATGTGCAAACGTCGCAACAGAGTGGCGATATCAAGTGTGTCGAACGCCGCAGAATTGTCCAGCAACACGAGGCGTACACCTCGACGTATATCAGCCGACTGCGACATAACGTTGTGGATGCGCAAAGCGCAGTCTCGGTGTTGTGATGTGGGCGGCATACGCTCTTCTAGACTGTGAATATGCCGTTTTTCTGCAGGTGATATTATAGCTGTCGTACGTAGACCAATTTCATACCGTGCGAGAATGGTTGTCGGATCCACATCAGGTGCTTTATATCAAGTTGAAGTGTTGCCAAGGTCATGGGATGAGTATCTGACATGTTGCTTAAATATTGATGTTTCCAGCAAATCGGCCAGGTTCATTGCATTTGCATCGGTACACATGGCGTCACCATAGCGCGTATTACAATCGTCAGATATGGTAGTCTCACATGGGTGGGCCCAGCTGATAAGCAGCACCTTCTCAACATCCTGCAGGAGCGGAAGTCCGCGGATGGCGGTAGACAATTATGACACGCGCAGTGCAGCCCGTAAATGTGTTCCGCACAATAATGTGAAACGCATCACTAGTATATGTCAATTTCGGAGCGCGAAACGGGTCGCAGTGGGTTCTGTACGTCACCGCCACGACGAACCCCACTGCATAGTTAGTGCATTAACTGAGATGGTCTACGCATCATCGCATCCGACCCAAGTTGCTGTTATGGCAATTTGCGTTAGTACGTGTAATCACGCAAAAGCAACGCTTTATTTTAGATTGACCTGGTGGTGATCAAAGGGAACGTAATATAAATGTCAGCATCACGATGTCAACTGAACAAGGTTGCATCTGTATATACCAGATGCTTTGTAAACAAAGCTTATCTGGCTGCAACATGTGCTCGGCACCCGGGTAATGGGTCCAGACCGACGTCTTAGTGCAGCAGTTGTGCCACGTGTCGTTGTCGCCGACATAGGTGCAGTCGTTCAGTTGTTGCCGTCCAAGAGTGTATAGTCGCCTGCATATACGTCCGTAGATCCAAAAGCATTGTTCTGAACAACGGCGTGCTTTGGCATACAGTATCACAATATTCTGGTACGGTGAGCGTAGATTGACAATGTTGGCAAACAGCTTGATAGCAGCCGCCACGCCACAGAATAAAGGGCACTGCATGCAGAAGCTAATGCAAACCTTTTGATTTGAATATATATATATATATATATATATATATATGGCCACATACCTTACATGTGTGAGCTATTTATAATATGCAGCATGACGGCAGCAAACACCTGAAACGTTGCGAAATTGAGATAGTAAACAAACCGGAAGCAGCCACATACCGAAAAGCTACGACCTCAATATATCGTTACAACGTTGTGTTTGCTAACAGCATTACATGTTATTAGCACACATAACTTGAACATGCGCATTAAAGAGAATAATGCGAATTTTCTGTTTTCAATAAAATGAAGCGTACACGATTTAAGTTCACCAGTGTTGTTGTACGAACTTGATTGAATGCCACTATCTAATTTGAATGCCACTATCTAACACACAGGTGAGCGTATCTCTTAAAAAGAGTCGTGTGGACGAAATACGAAATGAACTCACCAGGCTACCTTTAAGAGTAGGTCTATCCAAAGCCGTGATGACAATGCGAGGGATATTTAAAGAACTCTCCAGATCCGCTGGAAATTCGCAACGAAGATACGTATCTGTTATCATAACGAACGGGAACGTAACGCATGCAATAGACTTAACTACGGGCCTAAGACAATCAGTCGCCAAGTATGGCTTCGATGTCATAAGTGTGGGTAAGACGACTTACGGGTAGCCGGTCGGTCAGCATGAAGTGTATCACTCTCATTGAAATTAACACAAGGGATTAATTAATTATCATCAACAGTATCTGAAATGATTACTTACTTTAATGTAGCACATTTATTTCCGTTATTTTATTACAGTTTACATAATTGCCTGATAGGTCAATAAACAAATACACAAATAACATGCAAATAGCTTACAGACACGGACAAATAACTATGTGATGCCTAAAAACGTGTTTACACCAATTGACAGATACAATTAAACATACACACATGTATATTATATTACACGTATGTATGCACGTATGTACATGTATATATATATATATATATATATATATATATATATATGTATGCATATATATATATATATATATATATATATATATATATATATAATTGTATGCATACATATATACACGTATACACATGTACAACAATTGGTAGATTAAAGGGATATTCCAGTCAGTGAGATATTCACAGCATTCACATACACATGTATACTATATTGGTTGCGCATAGCAATTATGCACAAAGATCGTTAATAAACAATCACGTATAGTATGACTGTACCATAAATACCCCATGTTGCATTCAGGGGTGTTATGCATGACGTTGTCTCGGACTATTTCTGTACGCTGGGATTTTATAATATTACTTAATAGTACATATTTCTATGGCAGAAATGTTTGTCAACCTTGACATGTCTCTTGGCGATGTTTCTGTGTAAATAAATTTAAAATGAACCAGTCACTATAAGCAGCGTATTGATTAGCATAGGAAACCTCACTATGATGCCCAAATAAACATATACATTTGAAATATTAAACTCATTTGAAACATGATATATTTATATATTTATTCATACCTAAATACTTTTTTTTGAAATATTATCATGTTCAAAGATTCAGTTAGATTATATATTATAATACTCCAAGATGACCGTCATTGCGTTAGGGCAATCCTGAACAAATGGGCGTTGGTTTCACCGTCATACGATTAATACGAGGCTTCCCCTGGGCCTCCTCTCATGAGTAGAGAAGCCTAGTGGACACAGATTGCAAACGCCATACCGACGCGCCCCTAGCGGATTTGCAGGTCCCTAGCATTGCCATAAGACCCAGGGCGCTGCCACGTTGAGACTTATGCGCCAATGACGTAAACCGCTTACGTCACTGTCGCATGCAACGAACTATATATGTCATGTGTTATTTGATATAGTCAGTACGTCGCGGATTGCTTACGTCACTATCACAACTTTTAGCGAGGATTCCGCTAATCCTTTGTCATTTTCAACAATGCGCTAGTGGCGTAAACGATTTGGCTTACGTCACTGTTTTCGTGCCTCAAGAAGGCAACGCCCTGAATTATATTTGCCTCTCCAACCTCTCGGCGGACATCCGTTGAGCGAAATTTCCCATTCTTTTTGACGCGGAGAACTCACGTGATTTCTCCGCGTAGAAAAAGAGGCTCTCTGTACCGCTCAGGTTTCACCGCTTGCGTGGCATGTCGTATGCGGAGAGACGCAGGCACGTGGTACAAATATGGCAGAATACAACGAAGGGTGAGTACGATGTAATAATACATTTGAAATACAATATATAAGTACACATTTCTTTTGCGAATGTAAAAGCGCAATTATTAGACAGTATTTTATCAATGAAATATATGCATTTATGCTTGTCAGCATGTCAGTGGAATACTCCCTAGGCTAAAGTGAAGTAAGGAATTTTTTATTCATCGCTCACAAAAGCGTGTAGACCACGTGCGCTCGAGTCTTTTACGGGTACACTAGCCTAGGTCCTATCCCTATAAAATAACAGAAGTGTGTGAAACACGGGCGTCCATCGCTAGCCAGTCGCTCACCTTCTAACATCAAAACTGATCCGTTGTAATGCAGACCGCGTGTATCATGATCACAAATAAAATGTCCAATCGATGTCGTAACAGTAGCTAATTTTAGTTAAAAAGAACACATATTTGTTTACAAAAAAAACTTAACGCGCTGAGACGCTGCCACAGCGAAAAACCAGGACGTGTTTTTTTGACCGCTGCTAATTGTGACAATGGAAGGAATAGCGCATTGGTGAGTGATATATGTAAACGTTTAGAAATGCAATGGGTTTCCACAAATCCACGTTAGTCGCTAGAGGCGCCAATATGCAACTAGACCCTGGTTGCGTATCAGCGCCTCTAGCGACTAACGTGGATTTTGTTTGTATGTTTTGCTGAACGCTTGTTTAAATCATCCTCAATTAGGTATTGACCGTGCATGCGCGTAGCCGGCGACAGCATGCATGTGGGCAACTGGGCATGCCGTGTGTGTGGTGAATAGACAGAACAGCATGCCGTATGTGTGGTCAATAGACAGAACAGCCAAAACAACGCCATCTTGGCACTGAATTCAACCAAACGTTCCGCGACGATATCAATATTTAACTATGTGTGAAGACATAGCAGTCTCATAGCAGACGGCGAACTGTAGATGATTTTAAACATCATTTCCGGCATCTAGCCAGCACACCTGCTACCAGTCGACGTTCCATCGGCTGTAAATGTACATTAATGTACACAGTATACATTCACATTGACGGACATGTCAGACTGTATCCATGTTTAGCTATGTGTGATGTTTCGGAGTCATGCGAGTTCAACAGCTGATGGTAGGATGATTTAAACAAGCGTTCCGCAAAATGTTACGCAAAACGGTGCCATATTTTACACACGTCAATAATACATAAAAGACGGCACAAATACTGTAGTTGCGTCAGAGCGCCCTCTGTCGGATTAGTTATTCTGGTACCTTATTGTGAAATAATGAAAATTGTATTGTGCATGAAACAGTAAATTAGGCAATACACGCATCATATGTAGCACAGTAGAACATATCGCATTTACGTAGGCGGCGAATATTTGCGAAGTCTGCTGGTGTCGCAAGAAAGTCGCGCGAGGTCACGGGTTCACATCCGTATTGAAGTAACACCGTTCCAAGAATTGTGTTTGCAGTTGTTAAAAGTTGTTTTTGTAAATAAATATGAGTTCATTTGTAAATAAAATTAGCTACTGTTTCGACATCGATTAGACATTTTATTTGTGATCATGTTACACGCAGTCTGCATTTCAACGGATCAGTTTGGATGTTAGAAAGTGAGCGACTGGCTTGCGATGTCATCATGACTGATGCCAGTGATGGCACAGGCTGACACAGGTAAAGAAGTTGTTCTGAGACTGAGCTCCCTAGAAGGGAAACAGTTGATATATGGAGGTAAATTATAAATATATATACATTCTTATTTGCTATCAGGCATTTTGTAAAGTGTTATGTTTACTTTTATTTATTTAGCAATATAATTCAAACTACATAAACATAAATGTTAAAAAAATATAATTTGTATAACATGTGGTAATGTACTTATGGCTTATATGATTTTATTAATACATATATGTATGTGTACGAACACTAAATATTAATTTGAAATAGTGTTCATTGCATGATGTATTGTTGCATAAATTATACAGCATACATTCAAAAGCAGGATTATGATGTATCCATTTGCACTATAGATGCAGAACTGTTGCAAAAGGAAATCACTGCATCATGTGATCATCAACATCAGCAGACACGCACACGCACACGCACACGCACACGCACACGCACACGCACACGCACACGCACACGCACACGCACACGCACACGCACACGCACGCACGCACGCACGCACGCACGCACGCACGCACACACACACACACACACACACACAGTCATTGACTTGACTTGACTTGACTTTATGCTTATGTCAGTAGGTTGAACAGTAATTTTGCAAATGTTGCAAATATGAGAAAGTATTTAATAAGTATAACTATCTAGGCACAGTGTTGGATAATAAACTCACCTTTATAATATATGTTAAAATATGAGAAAATTGTAAAATTGTCTGTCAATAAGCATATGCTGATCATTTTTAATATAAAATGCATAATTTCAACAGTGTTGTAGCTATAAGTAAACACTGTGAAATTTAGTTTGCATGTATTCACAGTGTGGACCAGTGCGGCAACCAAACATGTGAAAGGGGGTTGAAGACACCATGACACTAAATGGGTACACATTCACACCCAAACAAATAAGTGGTAGGTGGACGACACTGGTGTCTTCTTATAAACGGGTCAAAGACAACAACCAAAAATATGGACAAAACACTAGAAAAACTCGAAATATGGACGACATGTACTTCAATACATGCACTACAAACTGTCAAGAGGGAATTTGTGCACCTTAATTTCCATATAATTTTCATGCTCCCATATTATATGTAAACCATTATGAAGCCTAACACTGAAAATCAACAGACACATTGTGAAAAGAAATACTGGCAATATTGGGATGTGTTCAGAGTTTTACGAAAATTAGAAACTATAACTATGGAACATGTTTGTTAAATGTTGCTACACCTGGAAAATGCTTAAAAATAATTGCTATAATATATATATATATATATATATATATATATATATATATATATACATTTAAAATTATTATATACAAATAGTTTGTCATACATAAATATATATGTATATATATACATATATAAAATGTAATATACACACACACACACACACAAAATATATATATATATATATATATATATATATATATATATATATATATATATATATATATATACATGTACACGATTTACTAATAATTTGCAAGCTTCTAAATCGAAGGCCAGAGCCAGGTTTCCTTGGACAACTATGGCTTCTACATTGCTTCCATATAACAACAGCATTTTCAAAGCCTTTGTCATGATATTGAAGAGTTCCTGTTAGACAGTACATAATGTGAATTGGATTTGCCAGTATATGTAAAATGTATGCATATAGTAATTATACATATGTAGTTATACATTTTAGTGTATGGTGGAGATACTGGTATTGTTGCGATATTTTCATGTATTTGCATTAATAGTTTATCATTGACATGTTATATTGGTTAATATATGGTGTTTTTTTTAAAGGTTTTATGTTTCAGTATACATTTTGTCGACATTTGTCTGTATTATTATAATTTGTTCATGATGTACCATTGTTTTCCTTTCTTTTAAATCAGTGTTAATATTGTGATTTATTCCTACAATATGTACCTTACCATTGTGATGGATTGACTATGGTGGTACTATTTTGTTTAAATATGAGACACGCGAGTTTTGGTTTGACATGTTTCAGGCTTATTTAATACGAATATGTAAAAGTAATTACTGTTTGTATTGTATTAAAGTGCAAAACATTAAATATTTGTATGGAAGTTATCACACAATGGCTGACAACAAGTGTTTACTGTGTATAATTACATATGTGTATTTCTCATGTTCCATCATACTAAGTATATATGTTAATATATTCAACGTGTTTGTTGTTTTTTCATACATTTGCATTCATGTTGTACACAAAACATGTTATCATAGCATTTATATTACAACAAATTATATAATAACAATTATCAATTTACACAACTGTTTTATGTTTTACAGTGACAAATACAACACAACGAAGAACATTTATTCATACATGAGTGACATACATTATTCCACGATTCCAGTAGTATGTATAATAATAAGAATACAATAAAAGAGAACATTATTTATATGCAAGCTGTAGCACAACATAAGTATATGCGGAAACATCGCCAATGTCTACAACCATAACAATAGTGAGGTAAATTAAAAGTGAACAATGTCACATACATAAACATTACAATATTACAAAAGAAGTTATTGTGACCAAGAAAACATGCATGCATGTCACTGCATATTCAATAATAAAGCAAGGATAAATAGTAAATGAAGATAGATAAAGTATTTGTTGAACAACAATGAAATGCAAAAATGCTATATAACCAGCACTCGGGGGATGGTCACTGCAGCAAGTAAATGCAGCACCAGTTAGAATGAACTTGGCCTCATACGGAACACGGCAGTGAAGTCAGTAGGCAAGTAATGTGGCACTACGTGTGGCCCTCGGTTACGGTCATCGCGTAACCTGTTTTGGAGGAACAGAATAGTAAATATACACATGTTTATTGAAGCAAAATATAATAATATAGTATGCCAATTAAAACTTACATCAATACAAGCGGGGCAGGTGTATATATCATACAAATATATATGCAACGATGATAAAGCAAAACATGTATAAGGATGTCAAGAAGCAGTGTAAACAATTTGTATTTGGAGGTGCTTTATAGACAGTTGTTGTATTGCATATGTCAGACATATATTTACAAATAAACTGGTTGCTATGCTGGTTGCTATGCCTCTTGAGCGTCTTCGACGTTCTCCGAAGTGTATTCTTTTTCCCCGGTCTCCGCGGACTGCAAATAGAATGCGCCCTACATTTGTTATAACATTAAACTATAGTTTTTTGTTTATTAACGATCTTTGTGCACAGTTACTATATATATATATATATATATATATATATATTATATATATATATATATATAATTAATATATTTATTATATTATAAATAATATATATATATTTATATACATATGTAATTACACTATATGCATCCCTGTCGGACTGATTTTAGGCTTTGGGGATATTGTCGCCTACGTCATCGAAGAAATGGCAAGTCATCAAGAATACGCGTTTATGCCATCTGCACATGAGTTTCAACAGTTGCATAGCAGAATTATACCATTTATGTATTTAGGTAAATAGTTTTATTTGACTTTTCTGAACAAGATTATACATTTGCGTGTCATTTGATCGGGTTAAATAATATCACTAATCATTATTATTATCATTAACATGAGCATTTGTAATAGAATAATAATATTAATAAATAATAATAATAAACAATAATTATAATTTAATTTAAACCCGGGGTGGTGGTTTTGGTTTTTGTTTGGTTTGGTTTCGGTTTTTTGGTTTTGGTTTGTGGTTTTTTGGGCGGGGGGGGGGGGGGGGGGGGGGGGGGGGGGGGGGGGGGGGGTGGTCGTGGTGGTCGTGGTGGTGGTAGTAGTAGTAGTACCAGTCGTAGTTGTAGTACCAGTAATGGTGGTAGTAACAATAGTAGTTGTTGTTGGAGTAGTAGTAGTAGTAACAGTAGAAATAGTAGAAGTAGTAACATTAGTTAGTTATTGTTATTATTATAGTAGTACTAATTTACAGCAATAGTGTTTCTAGATTAAGTTGACCATAGTATGCTTGACATGTGTATGACCATATTCGTCATTACTCGATAACATCGACTACATGTGTGAATTACAACTCTTTGCCGTTACCGGGGCGACAACATAATCAAATCATTTTGAATTTGTATTGGATCAAAAAACGTAAAATACCTGATCATGGTGCACCAACTTTGTTTTATAGGTATGTGCAACAGTTCACCTTGTATGCACGGAGGAACCTGCCTGATCACACAGGCAGGGTACACATGCACCTGTACAGCCACTGGATACACGGGGACACATTGCGAAAGTACTTTGGAAATACCGAATTTAATATATTTCGATCGGAACAGCTACATACATAAATACATACATATATATATATATATATATATATATATATATATATATATATATATATATATGTTGTATGTATATATATATATATATATATATATATATATATATATATATTGTGTGTGTGTGTGTGTGTATGTCTGTATGTATGTGGTGTGTGCGTGCGTGCGTGTGTGCGTGTGTGCGTGTGTGCGTGCGTGCGTGTGTCCGTGTGTGTCTTTTATGTGCGTGGGTGTTTTTGGGGTGTGGTGGGGCATGCGTGAGTGGGGTGTATCCGCGTTAATTATTGGGGAAATTTTCCCTTGGGGAATGTGTATGCAATTTTGCCTTTTAAAAAAATATTGGGGACCATTAATTTGTCATGGAAATACATTTTAAAGTTATTTTCATTTAAAATGTGGCATTTTTTAGCACCAGTGTCACCGCTTTTTCTCGATTTTGAATTTCATTTACCTTTTTAAATTTTTTTCGATACGTGTATTTTATAACACGATTTACAAAGACCATGTTTTTTTAGAACTTTCTTTCTTGTTTCATTAGTAGGTTGTCAACGTATGCAAATCCTTTTCAAAACCTTTGTTTTACGGAAAACCCTAAAACAAAAACAGAACGAGTTTCCCAAGGATTTACCATTACATTTTCATATCAATGTTACGTTTCTTGTTTAGTAGGAACCAGAAAATGTGTTAAATAACAGAAACGTTTCTAACAAAAAGCCCACATATTTAGATTTTGGGGGAAAAAATGCAAAGACTGAAAATACGGTGATAATTTTTTGGGAAACTTGTAATTGTTATCTAGGGCAGAATACACATTTCAGACTCATTTACCACTAATTCTGAGTGTTAAACAGACAGCATATAAGTGACAATTCACAATTTATCCCGAGTATTGGGGGAGTTGGGGGCCCTGACGGGCCATCCCCCAGTTCCCCTTGCCTCTCGCTTACCCCACCCCCTGCAACCCGTCCATTCCATTTTTTCCCACCCGACTCTCATTTTTCCCCCTTTCATGGCCATGAGGATTTTTAAGGAAGCCCACAAAGCTAGATTTTTCCCTACCATTTTATTTGGCGTTTTATGGTCAAAGTCCTAGGGCCCCGGGCCCAGTTTTGTTTTATTCTTTTAATGGCCGGGGGAAACTAGTTTTGCATTTTAATTCTCTCTGTTTAACAGTGTCCAAACCCCAAAGGGGAAGGAAAATGGCTGACAGAGCCAGCTAATCCATGCAAGCTAAAGATGCAGTCATTGTTTGGAAAGACGTATCTAAAACATACAATAAATGTATACCCAATGCTACAAATGTCAATGGTGCTAATTACCCTATGGCCAGTATACCCAATGCTACTAATGTCAATGGTGCTAGTTATCCTATGGCCATATCCGCCAAACACAACACAGCATATTTGTGTTATGGAAATAACTTACGCATAAGTCCTTGTATGGTACAACATGCTATCGATAAGTTGAAATCTGGAAAAGCATGTGGCAACGATGGGCTATATGCCGAACACTTTATTTATTCAGATAGTCGCATAACTATACTGTTGTCCATTTTCTATAATATAGTGATTTATCATGGTCATCTACCTTATGACTTTATGAAAATTATTATAATTCCATTGATAAAGAATAATTCTGGAGACACGAGCAACGTAAATAACTACAGACCAAATGCGCTTGTCACCGGTGCCTCAACAATATTTGAAATTATATTGCTGGAACTGTTGATACCATATCCTAATACAACCGACAATCAGTTTGGATATAAGAAGGGATACTCTAATGACATCTGTATATTTGCTTTACAAGGTATTCAGTACTATAAAAGTAACAATAGCCCGGTGTATTCATGCTTTATAGACACTTCAAAGGCATTTGACTGAGTCAATCACTGGACGCTTTTTAGAACGTTGCTTAATCGAGGTGTGCCTGTTGTACTTATCCGTATCCTGTTGTACTGGTACATGACCCAAACATTCTGTATCAAATGGGGTTCTACAACATCATACTTTATAATGTTTCGACTGGTGTTCGACAAGGTGGGATTTTCCCCCCATATTTATTTATAGTATACATTGATGATCTGAGGAATATGCTAAATAGTGCAGGTATAGGTTGCCACATACACAACTGCTGCACTAATCACGTGTTCTATGCTGATGACATATGTGTGATTGCTCCCAGTCCTAGTGGGCTTCAGGGTTTGCTGAACATACGTGCACAGTTGGGGCTTGACAATTGTGTTGAATATAACCCTATCAAGTCGTTACGTATGGTCTTCAAGCCACGTGGTTTTAACCTGAAATGTCCAGATATACATATGAACATAAACAAGCTTGCATATATCAAAGAAGCAACATATTTAGATTTAGGTGAGCTAATATGCAATGACCTGAAAGATGACGGTGATATTTTGAGACATCTTCGTAATTGTTATGCTAGGTCTAATAGCATTATCAGAACATTTCACCACTGTGCCGTGGGTGTTAAACTACGTATGTTTCATGCATATTGCTGTACAACTTCACCTTCACCTATCCCGTAGTCTTGGTGGACCGTTGGGGCGCCACAGATGACGTGGCAACCAGCTCCCTGCATTCCTCTCGCCTCTCAGCCTTCCTCATGGCGGCGCCCAGTGTCATACCCGTCCATTCCGGGATGTTGTCCTCCCATCTCTTTTTCTGTCTGCCTCATCTTCTCCCTCCTTGCACTGTGCCATGCAGGATTGTCTTGGCAAGCCCTGACGATCTTGTTATGTGCCCGTACCATTTCAGTTTGCGTCGTTTTACTGTGTTCAAGAGGTCTTCGTAGGGCCCAATGGCTTGCCGAGTTCTGTTTCGCACCTCTTCGTTTGAGACGTGGTCTCTGTAGGTGATGCCGATGAGCTTTCTGAGACATCTCATGTCCATGGCCTGTATCCTTCTCTCTGTGTCTGCTGTTAGTGTCCAAGACTCACAGGCGTACAGGAATATGGACATGACTAGGAGCGCACCAGTCTGATCTTTGAGCTGAATGCTATATTCTTGTCAGTCCAGATGGTCTTGAGTTTGGCGAATGCTGCTGTGGCCTGGGCGATCCTGGCGGGAATTTCAGGTTTATATCCTTCATCTGCGATCATTGCATATATTTGAACCTGTTGACGTAATCTAGTTTCTAGCCGTTGACCTTGATGTCAATACTGAAGCCATTGGTGTTGTTGGTCATCAGTTTGGTCTTTTCTGCATTGATCTGCAAGTCGAAGTATGTAGAAGTCTTGTCAAGGCGCTCCACCAAGTCACCTAGCTCCTCTTCCCTTCCTGCCAAGTCGTCTATGTCGCCGGCAAAACGCAAGTTTGTAATATTCCTGCCACCAATGCTGACTGTCCCTTCATGGTCATTCAGTGCGTCAGTCATAATTCTCTCCAAGAAGATGTTGAAGAGTGTGGGAGAGCACACAGTCTTGTCTTACTCCGACGGTGGTTTTGAACCAGTCCCCTATGCTGTCGTTAAGGTAGACTGCGCTGGTGGCCTTGTCATAGAGGTTCTGTATCATTATGATCAGGTTGGCGTTGATGTTGAAATGCCTCATGGTGGCCCATAGTGCTGCATGCCATACCCTGTCGAACGCTTTCTTTAAGTCAATGAAGATGTGATAAAGGTCTTGCTGGTGTTGGAGGTACTTCTCGCACAGTACCCTAAGGTTGAAGATCTGCTCTGTTGTGCTGCGTCCTGGTCTGAAGCCTGCTTGTTCCTCAACGATGATCTCTTCCGCTAGCGGCTTCAGTCGGTTCAGCAATATTGTCAGCATATACAACTTATTTTGCCAATTATGGGTTAACTTTAATAAGAGCTCTTATTTAAAAGCTAAAGTTGCCTACAACAATATGCATAGACGATTTCTGGGATATAGCCGACGGGACAGCGCGAGAAGCATGTTTGTTACTAATGTTATTGATACATTTGACCCCCTATTGCGTAAGAACATTTATGGATAACAAACGCTTTTATAACATAAAGACTTGATTAGGTTTATGTACAGTTGCTTAGGCCGTCCGATATTGTTATTCATGATTATTTGTTTTATTTTATCCTACTTTGAATGGTTTATATCACGTTTGCATGAACAGAGGCATAAAAATAAGGTAAAGCTACATGTCAATAACACAAAAAACAGCTGAATGCAAGCCATGTGGATTAGCTGGGCCAATTCGTTGAACACAGTAAATCTGTAAGATAGTCATCACGTCTCGCATATAACTTTATTATTTATTTATTATTTATTATATATATATATATATATATATATATATATATATATATATATTTAAAGTCAGTAAAGTGTTTATATAATTTACTTTTCAAAAGGTGTTTATTTACATGAATTCATTGCATATTTATTATACAATGACATCCTGTATATCGCTCATTATTGTATCTGTTTTTCTACAATTTTACATTTATCTAACTTATAACCTTATTTTTTTATCTATTCATTTTTTAACATATTTGATCTTTTATAGGCTACTTAGATGTGCTAATGTATGTACCAATTGTATATGGGTTTTTACATGAAATAAATGTATTGTATTCGTAGTAGGTCCATGTCACAGTTCACCTTGTATTCACGGAGGAATCTGCACAGACACACAGAAAGGGTACACGTGCAACTGTAACTACACTGGATCCGCGGGAACACATTGCGAAGGTACGACACGGATTTAAAGATTATCGTTCAGTTGAACCGTTACACGTATTGAGCACGTCCAATATTTTTTAATGACTCAGCGGTGACCTTGGAAACATTAACAATAAAACAATTCCAATATAACGGGAATAATTGTCATTAGTCAAACATCATTTGGGTTTTGTCATTGTAGCTGTTACGGTGGCCATTGTGGCATCTGGTAAAACAAAAACACGCCGAAGAAAGCAAAGATTATTACTATAGATTACTTTCAACATCATATGTCGGGTTAGAACAGCAACACTAATAACAATAATAATAATAATAATTACCAGTAATAATAATATTAGGTATAACAATACTAATACAATAATAAATATTATTATTATTAAAAAACAATTATATGCGCCAATATCCTCGAATATCAACCTCAGTGATGCGACACAAACCGAAAGATTAAGCAATATCGTAAACATAAACAATGTACAAGTCATCGACGGATGGATTCAGTTGCTAGTAAGCTAAGGAAGTTAGACTACATCAATGAGATAGGTTTTTAGACGTCAGCGAAATCACCTATATATCCTTCTAATTTAACGCTGGCAGGAAGCGAATTTCACATAGTTTATACGGCAGCCGAGAAAGCGCGGGTTCTAGCATTAATTTTCACCGTAGGTATGTAAAGAAGGTTACTACTGGTTAATCGAAGGTATCTAGGATTTCAGATATTCTGATTGTGCAGATGAGAGGATTTGCTTGGCAGTTGTACACATCTTGATAATAATGCGAAAGGTCTAGTGCATAAGCAGTGATTTCAGAATTTGCACTGATCGATAAATATGTTGAGAATTGCAGTATTCAAGTATGCTGCTACGTGATCAGAACTTCGTAATAGTCTTAGCGACGGAAAGTGACATATAGCGGTGAATATGGCAACGATACTGGATCTGGTAGAATCAGTACTGATATATTTTCGATATGTATATATTGTTACAAAAAACAATTCATCAAACGTTTCCCCCTAGATTAAATATTGATGCGGCGTTTTCTACGTTGCATTGGGGGTACGAATGGTAGTAAAATTGGTCTCATCAGCATTTAACTTTAATATACTGTTCTTCATGCAAAGGGAGACAAATTGGTGACAATCATATACGTGGCTTAGGGAGCAACATGTATATATTATAGCCAAAGACATTTAGATGTGTGTGTCATCAGCGTAATGGTAATTATTCAAGTTGAGACTTTGGATAACATAGCTTAGTAGCGTTGCATAGACTGTGAACTCGAAAGTCCCGAAAACAGAACCCTTGGAGACGCCACTTTAGATAAGAACATATCTGAGAAACAGTGTTCTATCTTAATGGCTGCCGTCAATCGTTTCGGGGAAGAATGAAAAAACCACCCTCCATATAGGATAAAGACGTCAACTTTTCTCATATGTGGATACTTAAGAAGTAGACAATCATTTGACAGATATGGTAGTACATCAAGGTACATGATAAGAGTATGCCCAGACAGGTATAGTTAAATACACGTGATATTCTAGATTAATGTGTGGCTGGAGTGAATGCCGAACACGTTACTCAACCCATGGGAATCAATGACACAACTAAAACACCAGAAGGCAGATACTATTTTCACTTAGAACGAGGAAACATCCATTTTTAGAAACGTAGCAGAGTGGGGAAAAGATACTGGATTTATTAGTTTCCACACAAAAAGTGTCCGATATGCCATTTGTGTCTCGTACCAAAAACTGACGATGCCACATTTCGAGCAATACAACCAGTTTCTGGCCAAATGTGCATGCATGTGTAACGATTATGTGCATTTAGACACCTTGTCAGATATAGGTTCTTAACGAACTGTTGTGAAACCACAATGTACAGTACAGCAATGCAATGTTCGCGTTTTGTATCACGAGTAATAATCCGTTCTGTATAGTTTGATTATCCATTTAAAACCCACTATGCCAGAGTTGTTATTTGGTAATCAAAATATGCAACAGCTGTGACATATTAAAATATAATATTTGTTATTATAAAAATATATTGTTATCACTATAACAATAACGTTAACATCCCGTAAAAGACCTAAGGCTTTTATACTATAAACGCTACATAAATCGCTGTCTTTACCGGTGATATTATGGTCAACGCAATGTTAAATCGGACAGATAAAATAACAAAGCAATAACACAAAATATGTATTATGTGATTTTCCTAGTATATGATAACAGAAACCGACCTGATACCAATCATTAATATTTTATCAGGTTTTGCCTTTATGTATCTCAGCCATATGAGCCACATAACTACTGCTACACAATATAGCTATGCTGCTAAAAACGATTATAACAATATGTAATTATTACCAACACTTTTCCAAACGCTTTAGTTTTTTTTAATCAGCCCCTAAAAGGAATGTGTGTAACAATTCACGGCGACTGAAGCAGACTGAGGGAAGTGTTGTTAGTAATAATATAATTGTAGCATGGTAGTCGATTTGACAATATTATTATATAGCTGAATAGCAATAATACAGCCGGATTTCGGAACAACGTAAAGACAAATGCTGATAAAGTGTGGTTTGCAATTATTTGTTAACAACAATGATTATATCGTTACATTACCAAAGTGTTATGCATACCAGCAACATTAAATAAAGTAAAGTAAAGTAAAGTAAAGTAAAGTAAAGTAAAGTAAAGTAAAGTAAAGTAAAGTAAAGTAAAGTAAAGTAAAGTAAAGTAAAGTAAAGTAAAGTAAAGTAAAGTAAAGTAAAGTAAAGTAAAGGAAAGGAAAGGAAAGGAAAGGAAAGGAAAGGAAAGGAAAGGAAAGAGAAGGTGTAATGTATTTCAATGACAAATTAAAATATCTCTCCAACATATACATATATATATACACACATTAATACACATAATACGCACTATACATAATGTATTTTTGTATGGAAAATTAAAATATCGCTCGCACATATACATATATACATACACACAATCATACACCTATATGCACACTATACATAATATATTTGTGATTAGATCGATTGATCCAGAAAGGGAAATTAATAGTTACAGTACATACATCATAAAAGTACGTCTACAATATGGACCATGTGGTATAATTTGAAAAATGAGCAACTAACATCATACTATATGTTTTTTATAACCTGAACTTATTTCATCGTTAGGGAGTGACGCAGCAATTGTCTTTATTTTCACATGCATAATATAATATGTGTTGTACATGCCTCACCGTAGAATGGGTTTACAGCTCTGTCAACTCAAAATATATGTTTTGTATATAGTCATAATGCCGCCACTGTGTATTTGCAGAAACATTCGGCGACGGTACCCTTTTGGCAATAGTGTAAGTGTAGCTGTTAAGAATATGTAATGTCATTCAAACGATGGATACGGTACAGTACACAGAACAACAACATTTAATAAAAAAATTGTGATGTTCACCTTGTAGTTCCTGAAAAATTATAAAAACTCTTTATTGTCTGCTGCACCCCCATTCATAAACATATGAGAAAGATACTTGTATGACAATAACACGCACATAATATTTTATTACGTCACAATATAGAACACATCGACTTTGCATCAATCAGTATGAAATATACCGTTTATAAATGCAATAGTTATCTTAAATTAATTTGACTCATGCCTCACTCCCTCCAAGATATGTTCTGTATCACAAGTCCGTGTATACCTGTATGTATGTACCTGTATGTACCTGTATGTATGTATGTATGTATGTATGTATGTATGTATGTATGTATGTATGTATGTATGTGTGTGTTGTGTGTATGATGTGTGTGTGTGTAAGTATGTATGTATGTATGTATGTATGTATGCATGTATGCATGTATGCATGCATGCATGTATGCATTTATGTATTTATGTACATGCATGTATGCATGCATGCATGCATGCATGCAAGCATGTGTGTATATATTTATGTGTTTATATGTATATGTATGCATATATGTATGTATGTATGTATGTATGTATGTATGTATGTATGTATGTATGTATGTATGTATGTATGTATGTATGTATGTATGTATGTATGTATGTATGTATGTATGTATGTATGTATGTGTGTGTATGTATGTATGTATGTATGTATGTATGTATGCATGCATGCATGCATGCATGTATGTATTTATGCATTTATGCATTTATGCTTTTATGCATTTATGTATTTATGTACATGCATGCAAGCATGTGTGTATATATTTATGTGTTTATATATATATATATATATATATATATATATATATATATATATATATATATGCATGATGTATGTATATAGGTACGGATGTAGGCATGGACGTATATATGTACGTATGCTCCAACGCATGTATGCATATATGTATGTATGTATGTATGCATATATGTATGTATGTATATGTGTGCGTATGCATGTATGTATCAATTTATTCATGTATGCATGCATTTATATGCTAGCATGCATGTATGTGTGCGCTTGCGCGTTTGTGAGTATGTTTTTTATATATATATATATATATATATATATATATATATATATATATATTATAGCATGAATATAATAAATACATACATTTATATTAAACTACATTTTCACTTAAGCAAATGCGCATTATGATTTTATTTTATTTTAGATGCAAGTACAACTGCAGAAAACGGGCATTTGTCGAAGAAACTCTTGAATTGAAACTTGTTGGTGGCTTTACATCAATTTCCGTTGTGTGGACAATCAGCCCCGACATCAACTGGACACGAGACAGTGGTTCAGGTAACAACGGTCGTCTGCTTTACATCTATGGAAACGTTCTACAGCCAGGGATCGTATACAACTTCACAGCGACCGGTGAGCCACATTTGTATTTCCTTAAATACTGAAGCTCAGAGGTGCAACGGTCACAGTCATTAGGCGTAATCATGTTTGGAGGTAGACACGAGTCGTTGATACCGTGGACTTTTACAAGTGTTGAACTTCAGATTAGGATGAACTAAAGGATAAACTGATGGTCCTAGGAATATCACCAGTCGCAGAGTCGAACCGACATTCATCGTTTTTTTCGAAGTTGGTTGTTGTCGGTAGTTAGCATAAGTATGTGTTTTATGCATTGTGTGTTGTGGAGTATCGAGCGAGAATGTGTTGCTCTATTTCAGTTTCCACTTACATGTTGTTCGTGTCCACGAGAGGAGTAGTCAGTCATTTTCTTTTGTTGTAAGCTTGTGTCGATATGGTAAAATTAAACTATTGGAATTTATGTTAGAAACACAAATTATTGCAAAGTGTCAGCACATTTACAGGTGTGGCTGAATACAATAGCGGACATTATTAAAGTACGTATAGTACACAGGTTCCACGATATATTAACAAAAGCGAAAATAGTTAATTAAGCGAGAGGTATACCTAATTGGAGTCGTTGATGAATTCACAATTGATTTTGAGCCAATTACACTTATTTGAGGTGTTGTGTCGACAGCAGTATTTAGTAAATTTGGGAAGCTAAATGTGTTTACTTTCTCAACTTGTATATATAGTTTTCCATATGTATGTATGTTGCCTTCTACCATGGATGGTCCCCGGGTAATTTGATTGCACAGCAACAGAGACACATGTGGGGTATCATGGAATCACAAAATAGTAATTGCTTAGTCAGGAAATATGTGGATTAAACGCTGTTTAAACGGATTTACACTTGTAAAAATTTAACAAAAACCTCAGAAAGAAACACTAAATCAGTTGTAGTTGATACCAAATACGGAAAACTATACAATCCTAGTTATACAATTGACCGGTTGAGAGTCGTATGCAGGGTGGGCCCCATTTCGCTGGACTTGATTACACACATACACACAAATAAAATAATAAAACACATATAAACAACAAACACAACAAAACAAAAAAAACATAATACAAAAAAAAACAAAAAAACACCCAAAAACACCAAATCAAAAAAATAATTTTAAACCCAAAAAAACAAACACAACAAAAACACCACACTAACCACAACACACAAACAACAAACACACACACCACCACAAACAATATATAATAAGTTTTCAAGTATACCTACCATATCGATTATGCACACAACACAACACATTTCATATCACATTACACACAATTGTGTTACTTACATACACTATTTAACAAAATCAGAACACTAAATCATTTACATTATACAATACAAAACTATACAATTTCATATTATATCAATTACCTGGATTGAATATATATAGTAAAAATCCCAAAAATATTTATTATATATATAATAACTAACTAACATATATATATATATATATATATATATATATAATATATATATAATATATGCATGGGTTCTTCAAATACATTTCTTTTAGTTGGCATGAGAACAGTGATATGGAAGACCTTGGTGTAGTCTTGCACATGTCGACTCTGCCCAAACTCAAGTGTCAAGTAACACCGTCTCAAGGCATTTCTGTGGAGGTTTTGTTTACCGTCAACTGCTCCAGTTTCTCCGTCCCTGGACATCCTCTCATTTACTTCTTTTATATCGACCCTGGGGAATATCGGAATAGCAAACACGGTGAGTTATTTATAACTATCCGTGCTGATCGACTTAGTACCGCATTACAGCGCTTAATATAACTATCTTAACACGTGCTGATCTCTGTGTTGCCATTAAACATAGTCATTATTATATAAGGTGTAAATTTCATTTTCACATCGCTTAGTAGTATATGTTATCATTATATATATATATATATATATATATATATATATGTATATATATATTATAAATATTATATATATATATATATATATATATATATATATATATCATGTGATGATATGATAAATATATATATATATATATATATATATATATATATATAGCCATATATCACATGATATCACATGATACTCAATAAACAAAAGTTATACATCTAAGTGTATCGTATTTGGCTCCCTCTCGGGAACTGTACAACCTACAGAGGGTAGACTGAAGTAGAAATAAAAATATATTTGGAAAATATATTTGTGTATCTCACGCATTCTAAAAATGAGAATTTGTTAAAGAAGCGCCCACATCAATTTAGGAGAGCGGATGTAGTGTTTGTTTTGTGTTCTGGAAGTGTTTTTAAACAATATTGTTGCTTTTGTCGACCATGTGGTACATGCAGTCACGTCAGCATTGACAGCCGCCACTACTAGTAATGTTACACAAAGAATTTCGTTAGAAGTAGCCACCATGCAATATGCATAGCTGCCATAAAGTGTGATCGTGTTCAATGGCGCTAAATATTATTATTATTATCGCTAAAAGAATCGAACGAAACAAGGCGTCTTAAAAGCAGACGAATGTTGTACTTCCCATAGCGTTGAAAAATCCGTTTGGGCTATACTTGATTGGCTGAATATAAACAAATATAAAGTGGTGAGGTACTGGAAGAAGCCATTCATGAACACATTTAATTAAGGCTTTTCTCGCGATATGTTGTGCGCAGTGAAGAGGTGGCGTCCGAAAGATCTGTTACGTACGAACAAATGTTGGATCAATTTATGCTTTCAATATAAGCGACGCTTGAATACAGTTTTTCGGGTTCATTTCCCACATGTCCCAATTACACAATATTTAGGCTAGCTATTGATTTTCTTTTTATATATCTGAAGCCACGAGAGGTTAAGCTTTCAGTCCGCACAACAATCGTTTTAAACTCATTTAAAAAAACACAGTTTATATGTTTACATATCGTGTCCCATTTCTACACAGGTTTCGCGATAGTGAGCCATTTAACCTTGCGAGCACTTGCAAATGTTAGCGTATGACATATCGCAGCATTTGCACGAGGATGTTCAGCAAAACTTGATGTATTGTATTACAATAGTTGTAGAAGTAAAAGACCACAACATCAACATTGCTGTTTCCTAGGCTTATTGCTTTACGTCAACAAGGACGGTGCATTCATGCCAGCTTTGCTGTTACCGGCCAAACGCAGGTACAACTATACTGCCACCGTGAGGGTCGTCGTTTCTGATAAACATGGAGTATCAAACTTTGTCGATGTTCCCGTCGAGGTTAGTTATGCCATATTGTTATTGGTCTGTTTTCCGGTTCTAAAGCATAATTGCTATGTTTGGTTGATCAACATATACGTACACAACCAGTATATATGCAAACAACCAATACAGCGTGACATCTATGTAGAATGGGTTAGTTTCGCCGTTTCCTTTGACAGTTAAGTTTTTTACTTGGCAGCTTATGCATTCTTCAACACAAACAATATCCATAAGTAAGATGAAAGAATGGCTTCAAAGAAGAACTGACGTTTCAGGTAAAGGTATTAAACTTACATGTTACAACAACTATACATATTGTACCATTAACTAATTTATCATTCAGAACAAAACATGGAATTTATATATATATTATATATATATATATATATATATATATATATATATATATATATATATATATATATCGTCGGTCGGTCGGTCGGTCGGTCGGTCGGTCGGTCGGTCGGTCGGTCGGTCGGTCGGTCGGTCGGTCGGTCGGTCGGTCGGTCGGTCGGTCGGTCGGTCGGTCGGTCGGTCGGTCGGTCGGTCGGTCGGTCGGTCGGTCGGTCGGTCGGTCGGTCGGTCGGTCGGTCGGTCGGTCGGTCGGTCGGTCGGTCGGTCGGTCGGTCGGTCGGTCGGTCGGTCGGTCGGTCGGTCGGTCGGTCGGTCGGTCGGTCGGTCGGTCGGTCGGTCGGTCGGTCGGTCGGTCGGTCGGTCGGTCGGTCGGTCGGTCGGTCGGTCGGTCGGTCGGTCGGTCGGTCGGTCGGTCGGTCGGTCGGTCGGTCGGTCGGTCGGTCGGTCGGTCGGTCGGTCGGTCGGTCGGTCGGTCGGTCGGTCGGATGTGGTTGTCGCATTCTTATCGATCGGCTGCGCGTCTCAACATATTAGCCGCCGGGAACAATGACATCCAAATAAAACATAACATATTACAATTAAATTATATGTAAACGTAATACTCGAGATTATTTATTGTAGCGTTGGATTGTCGTTTTGTTTGTTCGTTTTGTCAGCATTTTCAAGTGCTGCTCATGTCGTACTGGCTACGATACGGAATTTACCGTCGGGTAGCGAGAACTCATCTGCGAAAGTAAGTCGCATGACACAAAGAGGTTATGTCCAGATACTAATAATGGTACACACATAACATTTTGATGACATCATTGTTTGCATAGATATTAAATCATCATATGAAGGAATGCCTTTACATAGCAAGTCTAGAATATATATGTGTGTGTGTGTGTGTGTGTGTGTGTGTGTGTGTGTGTGTGTGTGTGTGTGTGTGTGTGTGTGTGTGTGTGTGTGTGTGTGTGTGTGTGTGTGTGTTGTGTGTGTGTGTGTGTGTGTGTGTGTGTGTGTGTGTGTGTGTGTGTGTGTGTGTGTGTGTGTGTGTGTGTGTGTGTGTGTGGTGTGTGTGTGTGTGTGTGTGTGTGTGTGTGTGTGTGTGTGTGTGTGTGTGTGTGTGTGTGTGTGTGTGTGTGTGTGTGTGTGTGTGTGTGTGTGTGTGTGTGTGTGTGTGTGTGTGTGTGTGTGTGTGTGTGTGTGTGTGTGTGTGTGTGTGTGTGTGTGTGTGTGTGTGTGTGTGTGTGTGTGTGTGTGTGTGTGTGTGTGTGTGTGTGTGTGTGTGTGTGTGTGTGTGTGTGTGTGTGTGTGTGTGTGTGTGTGTGTGTGTGTGTGTGTGTGTGTGTGTGTGTGTGTGTGTGTGTGTGTGTGTGTGTGTGTGTGTGTGTGTGTGTGTGTGTGTGTGTGTGTGTGTGTGTGTGTGTGTGTGTGTGTGTGTGTGTGTGTGTGTGTGTGTGTGTGTGTGTGTGTGTGTGTGTGTGTGTGTGTGTGTGTGTGTGTGTGTGTGTGTGTGTGTGTGTGTGTGTGTGTGTGTGTGTGTGTGTGTGTGTGTGTGTGTGTGTGTGTGTGTGTGTGTGTGTGTGTGTGTGTGTGTGTGTGTGTGTGTGTGTGTGTGTGTGTGTGTGTGTGTGTGTGTGTGTGTGTGTGTGTGTGTGTGTGTGTGTGTGTGTGTGTGTGTGTGTGTGTGTGTGTGTGTGTGTGTGTGTGTGTGTGTGTGTAAATAACGCATGATGTAGTCCTTAGGTTATACATGAATACATAGACAGATTTGATCGTATACATTGATGCCATAAATCATCTGTGTTGCAGATGATCGGATTTATAGTAAAACACACGAAAAACATTAATAACAACAATATCACAACTGTTCGTCTCAAAGCTAATGTCATGAGAGAATGTATTACAGCAAATACAATTGTTGACCCTGATGTGCAGGTAATACTACGTGTATATATACGTATATGTGTATATATGTATGTATGTATGAATTTATGTATGCATGTATGCATGTATGTATGTGCGTATGCATGTACGGATGTGTGTATATTTATGTACGCAATATATATATATATATATATATATATATATATAAAATATACATATATAATATATATATATATATATATATATATATATATATATGTATGTATGTATATA
>JAODUO010000431.1:217500-262500 GCA_025642075.2 Ridgeia piscesae
TTCGTTTTGGTCATCACCACTGATAGAGTCAAACAGTCATCGTAAACACAACATCCACTTTCAATATTACCTTTATCGCTAATTCTTCCCAATTGCCATCAATAATCTTTGATGTCCAACGTTGTAGACAACAGACGTCCTGTTGTTGCAAATTAATACGCTAAATAATTCCTGGTTGTGTAACATACGCCATCCATTTAATGCATGTTGTGTGATTTTGCGTGTGATTTTGCCTTTAGCGCCGGGTGACGTATCTAGCTGACAACGACTTGACAGCTAATAACTTGTACGTCTTGACTGTACTAACGGGCATGAGGCAGAAAGCCGGTACCAAGGCAAACGTCTCCCTACGCTTGGTGGGCGAGAATGGCCGAGGTGTTAAACATGTGCTGGCTGATGATCACGTCGAGCTGTTTCAAGTCGGCGCCGAAGATTGGTTCGTCGTTGCTGAGAGAAAAAGGCTCGGACGCATCACCCACGTTTGCTTATGGGTCGACTACTCCAACAAATCCTCAGTCTGGTAGGTTCACTAGTGGTTGTGTTGCCACGTCGACTGACATTTGCATCGGTCATTGCCTAAAACACTGACCATCTTCTACAATTATTCTTTACTGTCGGCTGTCACCCTCACATCTTCATTGGGCGTGCCATGTTATTGCAGGTCGGGTTATTTTTGCACATTACTAAATCGTTTTTTCCCCAAGACATTCCAGCCCACCCAACTAGCATGCACATGTAGCTATCGGCCTGCCTGCCTGCCTGCCTGCCTGCCTGCCTGCCTGCCTGCCCGCCCGCCCGCCCGCCCGCCCGCCCTCCCGCCCGCCCGCCCGCCCGCCCGCCCGCCCGCCCGCCTGCCTGCCTGCCTCTCTCTAATATATATATATATATATATATATATATATATATATATATATATATATATATGTGTGTGTGTGTGTGTGTGTGTGTGTGTGTGTGTGTGTGTGTGTGTGTGTGTGTGTGTGTGTGTGTGTGTGTGTGTGTGTGTGTGTGTGTGTGTGTGTGTGTGTGTGTGTGTGTGTGTGTGTGTGTGTGTGTATGCTTGATGGTACACAACGACTAAAGTGCATGTGTTTTATCAATAAAGTTCATGTCATGTCAGTGTGTCTGCATATAGATTATTCAAAACCAAATGCATATGTGTACAAATATTGACACCTCATATTCAAATACTAATAATATGTTGTAACAGATGTGTTTGTGTCACAATAAAACGTAATCGCTTTTTATTTATACAGTAAAACGCGTAATCAGACGATACATGTTTCCCTGCACGCACAAATACATTGCATTTTTGTAAAAGAAAAATCAAATATGAAGAGTTTGTTAGTTTTGATGCATAAACAAAACTGACGTATTTGTAATAAGTACATGTATGTTATACCTAGTTGTGTATGTATATTACTGCAGGTACCTAATCCAAATATCAATACGCGAAAGATATTCTCACGAGACATCTAATTTCGTATGCGACAAGTGGCTGAAACCAGCGGCGGAACAAGATATAACAAAATGCGACCTTAATGTGACCAAGGCCCAACCGTTCAAATACGCATTCCGCGTGTTATCACAGCAAAGTATGCGCGACCAACACGTGTGGGTCAGTATATTCACGTGTCCCCAACACAGCACCTTCACTCGCGTGCAGCGATTATCGTGTGGTTTCGCAATCGTTACGTCGTCGATGCTCGCAAACATCATGTTCTACAAAGCCAATAGCCCGGCGTATGATTTACTCATATTCAGCGAGTTGACCATCAACTTACGAGCGTTGATCATAGGCACCCAGAGTGCATTCATTGTGACACCAATCAATGCACTGATCATGTTGATCTTTCGCAAAGTCAGTGTGAATAAAGGGGCGTATATTGTACGATACGGTGGCGATCCATCGAATCCGCCTTACGCTGATGATCGTTACAGCAGTGATAACAGCAGCATATCCGATACCACAACAGAACAGAGCGAGTCTGACAGTAGTTCACACAGCAGTGTATATACATATGACGACAACAGAGACATAAGCAACGGCAGCACCAGCAGCAACTCCTCAATTAGCGAGGACTCAGCTAAAACTGACGCGTTTGCACTACCTTGGTGGTTCGTATGGTTAGCATGGACTTTGACGATATCAACCTGCTTGTGTTCGTCATTTTTAGTTATTGCCTATGGCTTGTCAAACACACATTACAAGAATGTGGCGTGGACAATGTCGTTCTTCATGTCAATGTTAGGACATGTTGGTGTCATTCAGCCCTTCAAAGTAGCTGTGCTGGTGATGTTGGGGACACTCATATTCAACCAACCTGTCAGACCGTCCTTCGAAGCCTCACAATTGGACAATCTCGGTAAGTATACTTAGCACCAGGTTCTACGAATCTGTTCCTTTTTGAATAAGGTAACCCATAAAACTGCGTCCTTTCTTTGTCACCGGTGACACTACGCAGACATATGCTCTGTAATCCAAAGGTCATATATGTTCAGCATTTGCACGCAGACACTGAACATGCTATCAGTATGTTTGCAACGTCTGAAGAAAGTAACTCTCTAAGCCAACTCAACCATTGCCACCAATACATTATCTACCGGATTGCCGACAGATAAGGATAATATAAATGGAACCTATTGTCTTATCATAGGTACTCCAGCGGAACATTTTCGGTCTTTTTCCAATGTATATCTTAGGTTAAAACATTACATCAGCTGTACGACATCTAGAGATAACATTCTTTCACAACTTTGGGAACAGAATACGTCAAAGTGTTACCATAAGATCCAGCTCCGACAGGGGCAGTAGCTAAGGAATGGATGCGTAACTGAGCGAGTTTACTTCCAATGTAGTAGTGAATGATTACATCCATGTCCGTGTCTAGCTTACTCAAGAATTGTCTTCCTCATTGTGATGGTTTGTTCTGTGAAAATATTACTCTTTTGACAGTTGTTGATAAGCATTATTATTTTTGAGTTGGCGTGGCCTCTCTTGTCGGCTTTGTAAACAAAAGAAAACAAATCCAAGCAAAATATGGATTGCATCAATGCCACCTAACCATCCACCCACCCACCCACTCACAAAATAAACAATTGGAAATTCCAATAAACTACAATGATACACTATGTCTCTAAGTGAAGGATTGATAAAATTATTCCAATGGGTATATACATATACTGTTCAAAATATGTTGATCTAATAAATGGTTAGGACATATTACACTTCAGTGAATTGCAACTAGTTTAGTATTTATAAAATATATTCAAACTTTACAAACACTGCTATATATATATATATATATATATAAATAATCGACCATGCAATTTTGATGAAAGCTCGTGCTGTCGCTAGTGAGTCTGATCACCCGGTCTCTACGTTCTTCCATGTACTTCCGTCTCAAAGGAGATACCGTTGTATACAAATTAAAACATCGCTATTGCAGGAGGTGTATGCCTGTGGCCATTAGAATGTTGAATGCTCAATGAGTCACATTGATGTCACCCGGTTGAATTGTTCTTGTAGTGGATACATCTGGAAATTCATTTGCATTTTGTTGTGACCATCCCATATATATATTAGATGTGATCATGAGTTGTAAAATGCATATCCTTTTTAAGGACAATAAAGTAATTTGATTTTTGATTTTGATAGTACGTCTAGTCCTCAAACATGATATGTTGGGTTCTAATTGTATACTCTGGCTCATTCAGCTGTAAGAAGGACTATCTGACTGTAGAAGGTGGTGGATATTTGTATCGTATCGCGAATAGTATCGCGCATTAATTTAAATGTGGCTGGAAGCTTTCCAGATAATGCGATATATTGTTCTCTTGAACATATCGGCCTGGAGTAAACCATATAGCTTCTGAGTATTCATAAACATTGGAGGTTGTTCTAGATCAGAACATATATATGAAAGGTTTGAGGGCAAAACGCGATATATATGTATATATAATTGTTACTTTTTAAGATAAATTCAATTTTGTATTTCAGGCACAGAGGGTAGTCATTCACATTTGCTTTCAAATATCTTAATTTGCTTTATGAAAAATCGCATACAATATATCAATTTTGTATTTCAAATTTCGATATATCCATGTAATTTGTTTTCGATACGCGATATGTCCACATAAGTGTTCTATAACATAACTCAAGTCATCATTAAACACAATTTATAATAGTAGTTTGAAACATAACATGTTATGTACACCTAAATACAGTGTCAAATATATAAATTGGTTAAGACAAATAGGTTTTTTTCGGCGGTTTGTGAGACAAGTATCGTGACATGTATTTAATTTGTACAGATGACACTTAAAAAACGAAATCGCTAATGCATTATTTTTATCAGGAAACAAAGAAATAAACTAATTACAAAACAAGACATTCAGTCGTAGTTATCAACACCAGAACAAACACAAACTACATTAAATTAGTTATAAATATACGCAGTTATGGACATTAGAAGAAAAGTAACGTTGTCACGTTATTCAACAACTTAGATCCATTACTTTGTTAGGCTGCCAGTATCAATGAAATAAAATCAATTTATCACCACATAAAATAATAACCTGTCCTACTAAGAAGCCCTTCGTCAGGCGCCTTACTCCCAGTGACGCCCTGGAGCCCAAGTTGGGTGAAGACCTACATTTTCCTTTTGCACTGCACTAGCGTTTTGACACTCATACACGTAATATATTAAACAACATGTAATAGTTCAGCAGTACTGCAGCTTATATAAGTTGGACTCACAAATTATGGATTACTGATTCTCTTTTCATCCAGCAGTGCACAACAATGTTCCAAGGATTCCTGTTTGTGCTTTTGTTCATACTGAAACTAACTCGATCAATGGAATATTTACTTCTCACGCCGCTCCTTCAATTCAGCCCATCTTAAATGGCCTAGTCGAAAAAGTAATAAGACACTGACCATACTTGCCCTTTTCCTCTCCGGAGACATACAAACCAAACCCGGTCCAAGGCATCAACCTGTATACCCGTCTGGCTTTTGCGAGGTCGCTGTCTCGTGGTCACTCAATGAAGAAGCTGTATGCTGTAATGAATGCAGCATAATTGGTACCATCGGCCATGTCTTGAAATGTGCACCAACGATTATAGCGTGTTACAACGCTCAAACGTACAGTGGCTGTGCTGTAGGTGCTAAACCCTTAATATACCAAGCTTCACCTTCCGAAGCTTTGAAATCTCTCCAAGTTTTTACGAATCAATTGCTAATGAAAACATCAGTCTTGAATCACTCTCTCCAACCTTCAACCCACTCTTCACTAGCAGTCCCAAATCAACAGACCAACACATGTCAGAGAATCCAACAAGAAGATCCAATAATTCATCACGCTCCTCCAACAAAGCTAAATTCACCAGCTCCAGAACAAGCTCATCTGCATTTGACCTTCCACAAAACAAAAACCTGCGTGTTATGACCGTAAATTGTCGTAGTGTGATAAACAAAAAAGCAGACTTTGAAGCATCTATAAACTATATAAAACCAGACGTAATATGTGGTTCTGAATCCTGGCGCAACAATAGCATAAAATCCAGTGAAAAATTCCCAGAAAACATACCGAAAAGACCCCAACACAGCAGGAGGAAGTGTTGTCTTGCTTGAGCGGAAGTACATCGTATCC
The DNA here is from genome assembly GCA_025642075.2 of Ridgeia piscesae. NCBI lineage: Eukaryota > Metazoa > Annelida > Polychaeta > Sabellida > Siboglinidae > Ridgeia > Ridgeia piscesae. The sequence continues at coordinate 223,155 of JAODUO010000431.1, forward strand.
TCCAGCCAACCAGACTTAGATAGTGACTTGTGAAATGTTGTGGGCAAAAATCAACTTTAAAACAAACAAAAAACATGCTAACAGGTTCCTTCTACATGCAACATCGAAGCAACAATACCACACAAGAACTTAATAAATCCCTAACAACGATAACAAGAAGTTCATAACAGAAACAAATAATCCTCTGCGGAGACTTTAACTGCCCCGACATATCATGGGAAATAGGAAACGTAAACACATGTAATCCAGACCGATCCACTCAGCAATCCCTCATTGACGTAACCGTAAGTGCCCAATTGACGCAAGTCCATAATAGTTCCACTAGAGAAAGCAAGTTGTTAGACATAGTCTTCACTACAAATTATACAGTAGTAACACACTCTGTATATGTACCAGTGATATGCGACCACAACATTATTGTCACTGACTTCGACGTAAAAATCCAATACCTAAGTAAACAACGCAGACAGATCTACCAGTTTGCTCGCGCTGACTGGGAAAGCCTTAATGATGACTTTAACACCTTTTCAAATAAAATCAAAACCCAATAAAACACAGGTGCATCCTAACATATCTTAACCACGGCTTCAGAACAGGCTTCTCGTGTGAAACACCACTTCTAACCACCATGCATGACCTTTTCTCTTCCTTCGACACCGGAACCCAGAGAGACATGGCAGTGTTAGATTTTAGCAAGGCATTTGACACCGTTCCTCACTCAAAACTCCTAAAAGACAGACAGACAGACAGAGAGACAGACAGAGAGAGAGAGAGAGAGAGAGAGAGAGAGAGAGGGAGGGAGAGAGAGAGACAGACAAACGAGAGAGAGAGAGAGAGAGAGAGAGAGAGAGAGAGAGGGGGGAGAGAGAGAGAGAGAGAGAGAGAGAGAGAGAGAGAGAGAGAGAGAGAGAGAGAGAGAAGAGTAAATATGGTTGTGTGCGTGACTTCTGATCATGTTTCGTTCAGCTCAGCATGTTGTTTTATATTTTCAGACAATGTCATATACGAAGAATTACAGAAGAGAAATAGCATGTCTAGTTCGGCGGAATGACACATTCAATTATGTTTTCATGTGACGTTGTCGACCTGCATTAATACAAGCTTCATACCTAACATAGTATATTGTTTTCATCTACGCCGTTTCACCACTCGTCACAAACGAGGTATGTGATCACATTGTTTAGTATTTTGTTCACAGAATAATATTTAGTTTATTAATTTATTCTGATAAAATAAAATAAAGAGTTATACTGCATATAAAGTATTATTGTGCTATTAGGCTGTATTAATAACGCCGTTCAGTTTTATGTAATACGTTGTATGTAAAGTCTAATAACAGCATATTATTGTTATCATTCTCCTGTGGAAGAATTTTAGTGTTTTCTAACTTCAGTGCATTGTTTATTCAAACGTTTTGAAAAGAATAAACACTGGTTGCATTGCGCCTTGCCATGAACATGTTCAATTATGTGCTTATTAAATGTCAGGAATAAGATATAATTAATAGTTAAAGAATGTGTTGCAAACGACGTCATTGTTTTTCACGTCAATTACCAAACAATTTGGCTAGCTTTAAACATCCGAGTTTAGGCAGATGTATTTCGCAAGTAGGTAGTATATCACCTTGTCTCAATATGTTGCCTATCAAAATGGTCTAACTGACTGAATGACCAGATGGAGAACACCGTGACAATGTTGTGCAATCATCGACGGTAAATCAAAGGTTCTCGGATGCAAACACATATAATTGCTGATTATGACTTCAGATTACTGATCAGCCAATTACACTCAGCCCTTGATATGATATGTTACTCTCCGGAAAAAAACATTGGCCGTGGAGGGATGCAGATGTGCCAACACTTCTCATGAGCTTCATTGCGGACAAGGCTACACATCGAACCGCAGATCTTGTGCGTGAACCCATCCGCTATGCAGCAAACACGACTGACGACAGCATTAACTAACTGTAATATTCATCGTCAATTCGGTGTTTTATTTTGTATATTGGGCTTTGTCAGCCTACATCTTTAAATTACATATTGCAATGAGCGCATGTTGGTGTTTTTATGTAATGCTATGTGCGTTCTTTGTATGTGTGCGTATGAGCGCATATCTTAGTGCATTGTGCACGTGAGTGTTGTTACGCGTGTGTGTTTACAGTGTGTGTCATATGTGTTTCGGGTGTCTTATGCTGCACTGCACATGACTTGTGTAAATGTGTTTGCTGAAAACGTGAGTACATGTTAATATATGTTAGCACTTGTACTTACCGAAGACTTGAACTTCAAACAAACGGCATCGCATTACTGCGAGTAGCGTTGGATTACTACACTGCATACCTGTGTATACCTTTAAAAGTTTGTTTCAAAATATGGATGATAATACGTTGTAGAATGATTTCAATAAGCGTTGGTGACAGCTGCATATTACAATTGCGTATGGGAGAAACCGTGTTTTGCACTATGCAATAAGTTGCGATGCCCATTGTTTACTGTGATCACTTTCACTGACGTTTCATTCAAACTCCGGTCCTATCATATCGCCAGTTTGTGATACATCCAGTTCTTTCGAGACACCCAAAGCCAAATTTGTATTTGCATTGGATCAAATAAAGGTGCAACAAAGCATTTTTGACGACGGCAATCCCACAATGCATCGGCAGTACAAAGTTACACCAATAAAGTGTGCGTTCACTCGCTTCTCTCCATTTTGACTTATGCAATATCACCAATGAGAAAACCGTTTCAACAGAAACCTGAATAGTTTCCTCCATGCTAAAATATGTCACGTGTGCCATTTATCTAATTTCTGCAAACGCATTGGTTGAACAGTGGTTTTCATTAAAATTACCTACGTATTTTTTTTTTAATAAGAAAACAAATGGGATGCTGCACTTACAAGCACAACTACGCACGTCATGCAAACCCATCAAATGAACACACACATGTATCATATACGATAATTAATGACGCGTTTTTATACTTAACAATATAACATTCCTTTCACCACGCATGTTTTACCGTCCTGCATTTTGACTTAACGTTTATATAATGCAACATATGTTATTTACTTAATCCATCTACGACAACTTATTCAAAGGTAGGCAAAGTGCCACTTCTGCAGAGTACATTTTATCTACCCATATATTTAGCGGGGGTTAACACAAATGACATACATACAAATTATTACATATTTGGGCTGAAGCGCATCCAAAATATGGTATTTATTTGTGATTAGTGTTACAAATAATATATAATAACAAAATATATAATCTATATAATATACATGACAAGATATTGTAGACGTCAAGTCAACTTGTCAGATTCAAATTCTAAATGGTGTATACAGATGGGTATAATATATGTAACTATATACATATATATTATAGATATGTATGTGTATAATTATATATATATATATATATATATATATATATGCATACATACATATGTATGCACCATTTTGAATTTGAAGATGACAAGATGACGTGACGTCTACAACATCTTTGACATGTCCGCATGAGCATAGACAATCGCGAGTAACTGCTACTCTTGTCTAGATTGCCATTTCATATAGGTGTAAAGATGCATGTTTGTTCAACAAAGCTTAAAACAAGGTTATACTTATGTGGCCATCTTTTAGTAGCAAAAATGATCAACTTTATCATCACCCATGTTTTGGTTGAATCTGAGTGGGGCCGGAGGAGGCTGTTGAGGTCTACCATTGCCCGTCAGTTTCTTGAACACTGGAACAACGCAACAGCTGAAGCAATGGATACGCTGGTTTCTTGAACAATGGAGCAACACAACACCTGAAGCAATGGATATAATGGGTTCATGCTCAACTGATCAAGAAACCATTGGATACGCTGCTTTCTTGATCAGTTGTGCAACACAACAGCTGAAGCAATGGATACACTGTTACACCGAGCTATGCTCTTTTTTCCTCTCTCGATGCAGCTGCTATGTAAAGGCTCTATTTGAGATTGAGGATTGCCATAGAGCACATATCAAAGAGGAGTCCGGGTCTATTTGAAGCATAGGGTTTGATGAAATATAAAAATGTATTGTCACGCCAACTTTTGATGACATGATTTAACCATAACTAAATGGATGGTCAGATTGACATAAGACATGGTTTGCAACATACACTTTGACTAATAAGCAAACAAGTTTGTCTTCAAAGTCAAGCAAAGAAAAAAAGTTATTCATTTCACCCAATGTTTGGCATATGGGTACACAATACTGGTATGAAAAATGGGACATCTCATTACTAACTGCAAATGCATAATTTATATTCAAAATGTGTACATTCTGAGGCAGGAGGTAACTGGTATAATTGCAATAGAAGACGACAACATTCCCCATGGCTAAGAAATGAAAACATGATGTTAATATGTAGGATAGTAGATAACAGGGACAAATTGAGGTAAATATGACCATGACATACTTAATGGACTTTACTTGAGAACCAGTAACATATATGTATTAGATATGCAGGAAATGTGTTCTACTCCATATGTGTGGGGGTTCTCTTAAGTTACAATACTAGATTCAGCATGCTGGTTGAGAGGAGTAGGTAACGTGGACAAATATATGAGTGTAGAATATGCTTACAACCAGCGGTAGACTTTAATTTTTGCAAAGGTAAAATCCAGCAGAACAGGCTTAATGTATGAACATGCAGTGGATACAAAAAACAGCATGTAACACGGAGAAGGTGTGCCAGTGCTATGTTCTGACCCACTACATATTGTACATTAAGTACACCAGCATACGTAGACTAAAATATAAATTATTGGGTAGTAAAGGTGATAACAAAACAAATTCTAGGAAGATAGTCGTCGTTTGTATACTATATTTCAGCATTAATGTGGCATAAGAAATGCTTTTCTTAAGCTATATCTCCTGAAGTATTCAATTGCGCACGATAAAACGTTTCTCTATGAAAGCATATTACGTTTTCACATCATAAGTAATTTATATTTAATTTGTCAATATATACATTGCTATTCTTATTTTATTATAATTAAGACACAATCATTATTGTCTCCATCTCAATTCAATTCACTTTAATGTCCCTAAAATGATAGACATCGCACAACTAATGATCACATCTAAAATAAGTACAGAAAAGATTCTTACAAAATGCAGATGATATGCAAAATGTAACCACACAAAAAGCAAGCTCGTTGTCATCAATATCACTCCTAATCGAGTTGCCATTTTGTGAACCTGGAAATGGTTGGTCGTGTAAGGTTTTTTTGCTGAATCAATCATATTGATTATGTGCCCCTGAACTCAAATCCGTGGGATGGTTTTGCGCCACCCTTGGGCAACTCGTGGGAACCACGACAATCCAAGATGGCTGCCGTGATCCTGGTAAATTATAAAACGTGTTCATCTTTACACTACATCATGCCAGGAACATGATTTTGTACGTACACTCATGCTTTGGCGTATGGGGAATTCAACGAAACCGTTTATAGTAATGTCCGACTATGTTCACGTGACCAAAAATCAAACATGGCCGCCATTTTCACCAACAATAGCCAAAATCAAGCATATTTTTATTGACTTTTGGTATATAAATATGATTTTATGTTGTCCTTTCCTATGGTTTACCATATCAGGACTTAAAAGGAACTATTTCAACTGATACCCGCCTAAGAAAACCGAGTAATATTCAATATGGCCGTCATTTTTGGTTAACATTATGCAAGATGTTGTGCCTATTCCTACGTTTTAGCATACGGGCAAGAACATACTGGTATATACTTGTACTGCCTTAATTATACGTGAAATAAATACATGCAATGTACCAACATATGCATAATTTAATGTAATCATTTTCAATGATGTATGTATATGGTCACGTGACACAAATTCATGATGGCCGCCATTTCAACCGAAAATAGCAGCTGGCCACTGGCAATACGCTAGATATATTACATGGAACGTGATGGAAATACAGCATATGTTGCCAGATGATGCCAATATGGATCAGTTAGCAGGTGCTCGTGTATGTCGTCATAAGCCAGGCACATGGAATTATGTGTCTGCAGACCAGTTTGGAGAGCAAAACATACATCAAGAAGGGTAAGATGCCTAGAGGTTTGAAGGGATTAGATTAGATGATAGAAGACGAAGTGGCCATTTGGGTGGAGTCCTACCCCATCTGTGTCCATGTCACACTCGCCACAGAGTCCATGTACTCAGCTGATGATGAAATGAAGGAGGATACAGGTCAGCAAAAGATCATGAGCGAATCCGGCGTGCAGATCAAGAGTCTGTTAACTACAATTTCACAACATCAAGCAAGCATCCATGCCGCGATGTCATCATGAAGAGCAAAGCGAATAAGAAGGCTTTCGTCGGAGTTCTCTCCACTTTCAATTTGGACAACAACGTGACGATGGTTGGAAGAGAAGAGAGCATGTACAGCCATGAAGAAGCAGATATTACCATCATCAGTTATCTTTTTGGAAGCTGTAAAGAATGGTAAGAACATTGTACGAGTGATCAGCAATGACACTGACGTCTTTGTTCTGTTTATATTCTGGATGTGGAGATTGCAGATGACAGCCCGTGTGCAGCTAAATCGATGGTGTGGGCTATCCTCAACATCAATGAAAGTTCTTTGTTCCTTTATGCGAAATCCCTCCAACTTCAACATGCATTATCAGGCTGCGATACTGTATCATATCCATTTGGTCATGGCAAAGCGACGGCGTTAAAGGTACTGAAGTCCGCCGACCACTCTGGCCTCTACACCATATTCGGTGAACAGAGTTTTAATCACCAACAGTTGCTAGAGACTGGACGTAACTTTATTTGATCGCTCTGTGGTATTGCTGCGGGCAAAAGCATGACTTCTGCTAGGTATGCGCTCTACACCAAAAGGACAATAGAAAAGCTGTATGTGTCAAAACTCTTCCACCGACAGACGATAATTTGTCATATCACATTGACATTGATGCTTACGGGTGGGAATTGGTCAGTGGTGCAGGGTGTGTGCCAACTCGACGCATTGCAAGAGGATCACCAGCTCCTCCTGCCCTCAAGGACGTTATCAACTGCCAATGCAAAGCTGTCGGGAAAGCTTGCAGCAGTCATGCATATAGCTGCCATTCGGCAGGATAGTCTTGCACGCCATACTGTTATTGTGTTGGTGAAGCCATGTGCTTCAATCCTTTCACCAAACATGATGAGAGTGAAGCTAGACATGATAATGAGGATGAAGGTGATAATACGGAGGAAGAGGGGAGCTAGAGAGAATGGGGAATAACCTTTTTTTAAGATAACGTAATAGGAATGATTTATCCTTTAATGGTTAATAATGTAAACTATGTCAATGCCCAAATGAAACTTGTCATTGCAAACAAGTTCTCAGTGTGTATCAGCAATTATATAATTGACTAGTTCTGACGCTATACTTTTTAAATTGCTGCACCATTTTTGTCATTTCCCAAGCTTGTTGTGCTTCTTATCAGCAGTAGTCATATACATGTACATGAAGGTACAACTATTAGCCTTCCTGGAACTCAGTCATGATGAATGTTCAATGCTGAAGAGGAACTGTAAATAAATTTTCGAGCTATTTTCGGCTGAAATGGCGGCCATCTTGAATTTCTGTCACATGACCATAGACATACATCATTGAAAATGAATACATTAAATTCCTCACATGTTACATTGCATGTATTTATTTTAAGATAATTAAGGCAGTACAGTATATACCAGTACTATATTATTGACCGTATGATAAAACGTAGGAATAGGCACAACATCGTGGCTCTTGCATATTTGTGGTTAAAATGACGGCCATTTTGAATATTAATCGGTTTTCTTGGGCGGGCATCAGTTGAAATAGTTCCTTTTAAGTTCTGATATGGTAAGACATAGGAATGGATAAAATAAAATCATATTTTTATAGCAAAAGTCAATCAAATTATGCTTGATTTTGGCTATTGTTGGAGAAAATGGCGGCCATTTTGGATTTTGGTCACGTGAAAATAGTCGGACATTATTACAAACGGTTCCACTGAATTCCCCATACGCCAAAGCATGCGTGTATATAAAAAATTATGTTCCTAGCACGATGTAGTATAAAGATGAACAACTGAGTTGTCAACAGCACGCTGACAAACAGTACATAATTATATAGTAATACAAGGGATTATAATGTTTAATTATATATCAACACTCCCCTCATGATTATTAAGTAAGATGATATAGTCTAGGATCTGTCAAATAATGAGCATAAACCAGTTTACGTAATTTATCATTAATAACGTATATGTACAATGATCACATCTTATAATTCATGTTATTTCCTGTTTTCGGTATAGGGGTGGACATTAATTTGACTATTGGTAGATTATGCCAGGTTGTATTATGTAAATATAGAAAATATATAATGGTTCAGAGCATGGAATATCAAATTGTATATGACCGTACTGTTTTAATTGTATTATTTACAGTGTACTTCTAATTATGTAATATTAATGTTCTTTGATAATCTTTATGCCTCATCAATAGCTTAGTCATAAATATATATATATATATATATATATATATATATATATATATATTATATATATATATATTATATATATATATATATATATATATATATATTTTTTTGTGAAAGCGATGGTGAATGACGATCTAACAATTATCGTATGAAGCCCATGAGAGGTTGAGGCACGGCAGCTCAGAAACGATCACTGGCTTGCTATTTAACTGAATCAGTAATTGAGTTGTTAAATTAACTTAGTGGAATTTCTTTATTCATAATATCTTGAACTGACCCCCATATTAAACTTTGGTTGCAAAAAAACATGATTTCATACGTAGATGCCCTCAAAAAACCTTTCAACTTACCTGCTATATTGATTGAGGTAAGCGAAACATCACATTTTCAGTAATGCTGGCATTTTAGAATTTGCATAGCATGCCAGGGACACATGTAGTTAATTCAAGAATTACCTACCATCTGGCGATTAACTGCATTCCCTGGAAAAGTCTCACATTGTCAAAAATATATTAATGTACTTAAAAAACCCTCAATATATATATATATATATATATATATATATATATATATATATATATATATATATATATATATATATTGATTGATAGATAAACTCTCTCTCTCTCTCCCTCTCTCTCTCTCTCTCTATATATATATATATATATATAGAGAGAGAGAAGAGAGAGAGAGAGAGGTAATTCTTGAATTAACTACATGTGTCCCTGGCATGCTATGCAAATTCTAAAATGCCAGCATTACTGAAAATGTGATGTTTCGTTTACCTCAATCAATATAGCAGGTAAGTTGAAAGGTTTTTTGAGGGCATCTACGTATGAAATCATGTTTTTTTGCAACCAAAGTTTAATATGGGGGTCAGTTCAAGGTATTATGAATAAAGAAATTCCACTAAGTTAATTTAACAACTCAATTACTGATTCAGTTAAATAGCAAGCCAGTGATCGTTTCTGAGCTGCCGTGCCTCAACCTCTCATGGGCTTCATACGATAATTGTTAGATCGTCATTCACCATCGCTTTCACAAATATATATATATATATATATATATATATATATATAAATATATATATATATATATATATATATATATATATATATATATATATATATATATATATTTATGACTAAGCTATTGATGAGGCATAAAGATTATCAAAGAACATTAATATTACATAATTAGAAGTACACTGTAAATAATACAATTAAAACAGTACGGTCATATACAATTTGATATTCCATGCTCTGAACCATTATATATTTTCTATATTTACATAATACAACCTGGCATAATCTACCAATAGTCAAATTAATGTCCACCCCTATACCGAAAACAGGAAATAACATGAATTATAAGATGTGATCATTGTACATATACGTTATTAATGATAATTTACGTAAACTGGTTTATGCTCATTATTTGACAGATCCTAGACTATATCATCTTACTTAATAATCATGAGGGGAGTGTTGATATATAATTAAACATTATAATCCCTTGTATTACTATATAATTATGTACTGTTTGTCAGCGTGCTGTTGACAACTCAGTTGTTCATCTTTATACTACATCGTGCTAGGAACATAATTTTTTTATATACACGCATGCTTTGGCGTATGGGGAATTCAGTGGAACCGTTTGTAATAATGTCCGACTATTTTCACGTGACCAAAATCCAAAATGGCCGCCATTTTCTCCAACAATAGCCAAAATCAAGCATAATTTGATTGACTTTTGGTATAAAAATATGTTGATATATAATTAAACATTATATTACAATCGCGAGTAACTGCTACTCTTGTCTAGATTGCCATTTCATATAGGTGTAAAGATGCATGTTTGTTCAACCAAGTTTAAAACAAGGTTATACTTATGTGGCCATCTTTTAGTAGCAAAAATGATCAACTTTATCATCACCCATGTTTTAGTTGAATCTGAGTGGGGCCGGAGGAGGCTGTTGAGGTCTACCATTGCCCGTCAGTTTCTTGAACAATGGAGCAACACAACACCTGAAGCAATGGATATAATGGGTTCATGCTCAACTGATCAAGAAACCATTGGATACGCTGCTTTCTTGATCAATTGTGCAACACAACAGCTGAAGCAATGGATACACTGTTACACCGAGCTATGCTCTTTTTTCCTCTCTCGATGCAGCTGCTATGTAAAGGCTCTATTTGAGATTGAGGATTGCCATAGAGCACATATCATAGAGGAGTCCGGGTCTATTTGAAGCATAGGGTTTGATGAAATATAAAAATGTATTGTCACGCCAACTTTTGATGACATGATTTAACCATAACTAAATAGATGGTCAGATTGACATAAGACATGATTTGCAACATACACTTTGACTAATAAGCAAACAAGTTTGTCTTCAAAGTCAAGCAAAGAAAAAAAGTTATTCATTTCACCCAATGTTTGGCACATGGGTACACAATACTGGTATGAAAAATGGGACATCTCATTACTAACTGCAAATGCATAATTTATATTCAAAATGTGTACATTCTGAGGCAGGAGGTAACTGGTATAATTGCAATGGAAGACGACAACATTCCCCATGGCTAAGAAATGAAAACATGATGTTAATATGTAGGATAGTAGATAACAGGGACAAATTGAGGTAAATATGACATACTTAATGGACTTTACTTGAGAACCAGTAACATATATGTATTAGATATGCAGGAAATGTGTTCTACTCCATATGTGTGGGGGTTCTCTTAAGTTACAATACTAGATTCAGCATGCTGGTTGAGAGGAGTAGGTAACGTGGACAAATATATGAGTGTAGAATATGCTTACAACCAGCGGTAGACTTTAATTTTTGCAAAGGTAAAATCCAGCAGAACAGGCTTAATGTATGAACATGCAGTGGATACAAAAAACAGCATGTAACACGGAGAAGGTGTGCCAGTGCTATGTTCTGACCCACTACATATTGTACATTAAGTACACCAGCATACGTAGACTACAATATAAATTATTGGGTAGTAAAGGTGATAACAAAACAAATTCTAGGAAGATAGTCGTCGTTTGTATACTATATTTCAGCATTAATGTGGCATAAGAAATGCTTTTCTTAAGCTATATCTCCTGAAGTATTCAATTGCGCACGATAAAACGTTTCTCTATGAAAGCATATTACGTTTTCACATCATAAGTAATTTATATTTAATTTGTCAATATATACATTGCTATTCTTATTTTATTATAATTAAGACACAATCATTATTGTCTCCATCTCAATTCAATTCACTTTAATGTCCCTAAAATGATAGACATCGCACAACTAATGATCACATCTAAAATAAGTACAGAAAAGATTCTTACAAAATGCAGATGATATGCAAAATGTAACCACACAAAAAGCAAGCTCGTTGTCATCAATATCACTCCTAATCGAGTTGCCATTTTGTGAACCTGGAAATGGTTGGTCGTGTAAGGTTTTTTTGCTGAATCAATCATATTGATTATGTGCCCCTGAACTCAAATCCGTGGGATGGTTTTGCGCCACCCTTGGGTAACTCGTGGGAACCACGACAATCCAAGATGGCTGCCGTGATCCTGGTAAATTATAAAATGTGTTCATCTTTACACTACATCATGCCAGGAACATGATTTTGTACGTACACTCATGCTTTGGCGTATGGGGAATTCAACGAAACCGTTTATAGTAATGTCCGACTATGTTCACGTGACCAAAAATCAAACATGGCCGCCATTTTCACCAACAATAGCCAAAATCAAGCATATTTTTATTGACTTGGTATATAAATATGATTTTATGTTGTCCTTTCCTATGGTTTACCATATCAGGACTTAAAAGGAACTATTTCAACTGATACCCGCCTAAGAAAACCGAGTAATATTCAATATGGCCGTCATTTTTGGTTAACATTATGCAAGATGTTGTGCCTATTCCTACGTTTTAGCATACGGGCAAGAACATACTGGTATATAATTGTTCTGCCTTAATTATACGTGAAATAAATACATGCAATGTACCAACATATGCATAATTTAATGTAATCATTTTCAATGATGTATGTATATGGTCACGTGACACAAATTCATGATGGCCGCCATTTCAACCGAATAGCAGCTGGCCACTGGCAATACGCTAGATATATTTCATGGAACGTGATGGAAATACAGCATATGTTGCCAGATGATGCCAATATGGATCAGTTAGCAGGTGCTCGTGTATGTCGTCATAAGCCAGGCACATGGAATTCTGTGTCTGCAGACCAGTTTGGAGAGCAAAACATACATCAAGAAGGGTAAGATGCCTGGAGGTTTGAAGGGATTAGATTAGATGATAGAAGACGAAGTGGCCATTTGGGTGGAGTCCTACCCCATCTGTGTCCATGTCACACTCGCCATAGAGTCCATGTACTCAGCTGATGATGAAATGAAGGAGGAGACAGGTCAGCAAAAGATCATGAGCGAATCCGGCGTGCAGATCAAGAGGCTGTTAACTACAATTTCACAACATCAAGCAAGCATCCATGCCGCGATGTCATCATGAAGAGCAAAGCGAATAAGAAGGCTCTCGTCGGAGTTCTCTCCACTTTCAATTTGGACAACAACGTGACGATGGTTGGAAGAGAAGAGAGCATGTACAGCCATGAAGAAGCAGATATTACCATCATCAGTTATCTTTTTGGAAGCTGTAAAGAATGGTAAGAACATTGTACGAGTGATCAGCAATGACACTGACGTCTTTGTTCTGTTTATATTCTGGGTGTGGAGATTGCAGATGACAGCCCGTGTGCAGCTAAATCGATGGTGTGGGCTATCCTCAACATCAATGAAAGTTCTTTGTTCCTTTATGCGAAATCCCTCCAACTTCAACATGCATTATCAGGCTGCGATACTGTGTCATATCCATTTGGTCATGGCAAAGCGACGGCGTTAAAGGTACTGAAGTCCGCCGACCACTCTGGCCTCTACACCATATTCGGTGAACAGAGTTCTAATCACCAACAGTTGCTAGAGACTGGACGTAACTTTATTTGATCGCTCTGTGGTATTGCTGCGGGCAAAAGCATGACTTCTGCTAGGTATGCGCTCTACAACAAAAGGACAATAGAAAAGCTGTATGTGTCAAAACTCTTCCACCGACAGACGATAATTTGTCATATCACATTGACATTGATGCTTACGGGTGGGAATTGGTCAGTGGTGCAGGGTGTGTGCCAACTCGACGCATTGCAAGAGGAACACCAGCTCCTCCTGCCCTCAAGGACGTTATCAACTGCCAATGCAAAGCTGTCGGGAAAGCTTGCAGCAGTCATGCATATAGCTGCCATTCGGCAGGATAGTCTTGCACGCCATACTGTTATTGTGTTGGTGAAGCCATGTGCTTCAATCCTTTCACCAAACATGATGAGAGTGAAGCTAGACATGATAATGAGGATGAAGGTGATAATACGGAGGAAGAGGGGAGCTAGAGAGAATGGGGAATAACCTTTTTTTAAGATAACGTAATAGGAATGATTTATCCTTTAATGGTTAATAATGTAAACTATGTCAATGCCCAAATGAAACTTGTCATTGCAAACAAGTTCTCAGTGTGTATCAGCAATTATATAATTGAGTACTTCTGACGCTATACTTTTTAAATTGCTGCACCATTTTTGTCATTTCCCAAGCTTGTTGTGCTTCTTATCAGCAGTAGTCATATACATGTACATGAAGGTACAACTATTAGCCTTCCTGGAACTCAGTCATGATGAATGTTCAATGCTGAAGAGGAACTGTAAATAAATTTCCGAGCTATTTTCGGTTGAAATGGCGGCCATCTTGAATTTCTGTCACATGACCATAGACATACATCATTGAAAATGAATACATTAAATTCCTCACATGTTGTTACATTGCATGTATTTATTTTAAGATAATTAAGGCAGTACAGTATATACCAGTACTATATTATTGACCGTATGATAAAACGTAGGAATAGGCACAACATCGTGGCTCTTGCATATTTGTGGTTAAAATGACGGCCATTTTGAATATTAATCGGTTTTCTTGGGCGGGCATCAGTTGAAATAGTTCCTTTTAAGTTCTGATATGGTAAGACATAGGAATGGATAAAATAAAATCATATTTTTATAGCAAAAGTCAATCAAATTATGCTTGATTTTGGCTATTGTTGGAGAAAATGGCGGCCATTTTGGATTTTGGTCACGTGAAAATAGTCGGACATTATTACAAACGGTTCCACTGAATTCCCCATACGCCAAAGCATGCGTGTATATAAAAAATTATGTTCCTAGCACGATGTAGTATAAAGATGAACAACTGAGTTGTCAACAGCACGCTGACAAACAGTACATAATTATATAGTAATACAAGGGATTATAATGTTTAATTATATATCAACACTCCCCTCATGATTATTAAGTAAGATGATATAGTCTAGGATCTGTCAAATAATGAGCATAAACCAGTTTACGTAATTTATCATTAATAACGTATATGTACAATGATCACATCTTATAATTCATGTTATTTCCTGTTTTCGGTATAGGGGTGGACATTAATTTGACTATTGGTAGATTATGCCAGGTTGTATTATGTAAATATAGAAAATATATAATGGTTCAGAGCATGGAATATCAAATTGTATATGACCGTACTGTTTTAATTGTATTATTTACAGTGTACTTCTAATTATGTAATATTAATGTTCTTTGATAATCTTTATGCCTCATCAATAGCTTAGTCATAAATATATATATATATATATATATATATATATATATATATATATATATATATATATATATATATATATATATATATATATATATATATATATATATATATATATATATATATATATATATTTGTGAAAGCGATGGTGAATGACGATCTAACAATTATCGTATGAAGCCCATGAGAGGTTGAGGCACGGCAGCTCAGAAACGATCACTGGCTTGCTATTTAACTGAATCAGTAATTGAGTTGTTAAATTAACTTAGTGGAATTTCTTTATTCATAATACCTTGAACTGACCCCCATATTAAACTTTGGTTGCAAAAAACATGATTTCATACGTAGATGCCCTCAAAAAACCTTTCAACTTACCTGCTATATTGATTGAGGTAAGCGAAACATCACATTTTCAGTAATGCTGGCATTTTAGAATTTGCATAGCATGCCAGGGACACATGTAGTTAATTCAAGAATTACCTACCATCTGGCGATTAACTGCATTCCCTGGAAAAGTCTCACATTGTCAAAAATATATTAATGTATTTAAATACTCAATATATATATATATATATATATATATATATATATATATATATATATATATATATATATATATATATATTATATATACTCTCTCTCTCTCCTCTATATATATATATATATATATATATATATATATATATATGAAGAGAGAGAGAGAGAGAGAGAGAGAGAGAGATAATGAGGTTTTTCAAGTACATTGATATGTTTTTGATAATATGACACTTTTCTGGTGAATGCAGTTACCCGCCAGATGGCAGGTCATAACGGGCCTGTTTGCTACTTCTGGCTTTCAGAACAAGTGAGTCGTGCCTGTCGGGATAAACAATAATACGATTTCCAATAGTGGATTATTAATGCCTAATACCCCAGCCATAGGGTCATTTCTGGCCGCCACATTTAGTTACATGGCGAAACGTGGCAGAACGTGGCTACAACGTGAGCAAACGTGGAACAACGTGGCTAAAACGTGATAAAACATGAATTGGAAATCGTAATGTTCGACATGTTAAAAATTCACTGGCGTTTCCCCACAACGTATCTCAACCTGGCAGCAACGTGACGGAAGGTGAACAGAACGCGTGTACTAGGTTGTGCTGCGTTTCTGTTATGTTGTGGTACGTTACAATACGTTGTGGTACGCTATGCTACGTGACTGCAGCCAGGCATAACGAGGCAGAACGTGGCACAACTTGGCGACAGCGACGCAATGGCGTGGCGGCAGTCAAGACGGAAGAAGAGGTAACGTGCATCCCTTGGTAATATACTCGTAAGTGGTATCAGTAGATCGGAATAAAATACATAGAAAACGGTTTGCTATGTTAACATGTCAGCAAAATGTTCCAGGTATCTTTGTTATGCAAATTAGTGCCGCCATTATTGAAACATATATTCTTCACTATATCTCAGCCACTATGGCAGATAATATACAAAATAATGTTAATTTTTTCCATGATCACATGTGTCTATGACAGTTTAACATGCAAATTAGTTGCACCATTGTTGCTAAATCTATTGTTCACCATATCTAGGCCAATATGTCACATATCTGCTAAAACAAAGTGTCCAGACCCATATTTTTAGGGTCAGTGATCATTAAAGGACCATTCTTGAATTACCTACTTTTGTCCGTGGCATGCTATGCAAATTCTATAAAATCCCATCATCACCGGAAATGTGATTTTGTTTCGTTATAACTCAGCCAATATTGCAGGTAAGTTGAGAGGTATTTTGAGGGCATCTACTTACGAAATATCGTGTTTTTTTGCAATATTGGCCAAGCTATGATGAAAAATAGGTATTGTGAATAAAGACATTCCACTCACTGGTTGATCTCTGGGACACTGGTAATCTTGTAGAGGAGGAGGAAAGGGAAAACTAGGACGATTTTGACTTTGACAATTTCAGTGAAAGCGATGATGATTGACGATCTAACCATTATCGTAAGAAGCCCATGAGGCGCGGCAGCTCAGAAAGATCATTCTGGCTTGCTATTTACATGGATCAGTAAGTTACTTAGGGGTATTTCTTTATTCATAATATCTTGAATTGATCCCCATATTAACTTTTGGTCGTCAAAAGACATGATTTTGTAAGTATATGCCTTCAAAAAACCTTTCAACTTACTTGCAGTATGGATTGAGATAAATACCAAAAAAAAAACAATTTCAGTAATGCTGGCATCTTAGAATTGGCATAACATGCCAGGGACACACGTAATTAATTCAATAATGATTCTTTGATGATCGTTGAACCTGAACACATGGGTCTGGACACTTTATTTTTGCTATATTTGCAATATTGACCGAGATATGGTGAAAAATAGATGTCGCAATAATTACGGCACTAATTTTCATATTAAACTGACATAGACACATGTGATCATGTGAATTGTTTTCGTTTTACCAAGGTCGCTGACCCTCATAACATGAGTATATAGACCTTGTTTGGACAGTTAATTAGATGTTTTAATAATGGCGGCACTAATTTGCATAACAATTATACGTGGGACAATTTGATACCAAATAAAAGTGTATTTTAGGGGGGTGAACGGTACCTCCTCTTCCTACTAGACTATTAATCCTACTTCGATTTTCACAGCGGGACTACAGCGAGGCGACAATGTGGCTAACACTTGACGACAACGTGGAATCATGTCGAACTTTGCAAGGCAATGGTTACTTTTCATCAGTCGGAAACCAGAGCTGTCATCAATTGTATTTTGTATTTTCTTTCAATAAATATTTTATTGACACTCTCAAAAACTCCTAGTTTCCTAGTTGCATGTAGTTAAATTATATTGTTCACAGTACACGGTAGGTTTTAGAACTTTTAAAATAGTATGTACAACCGACATGCACGTATGCACAATGCACTAACAGTAACACATGTGGACGCACATACTCATAAAAACATACATAACATAACAACTTCAACATGCAGACATGGGCACATTACAATATGTCATTTAAAGGTGTAGGCGTACAAAGCCCAAGATACAATATAAAACATTCAAATGACAACGAATATCACTGTCAGTAAGAGGTTCTCGTCAGTCTTTTATGTTGCGTAGCGGATGGATCCATGGAAAATAGGGCGGTCCGGCGTGTACACTTGTCCGCAATGAGTCTCGTACGACGTGTTAGCACATCCGCATCCCATTACGTCCAACGACATTTTCTGAGCACACTGCCATGTGTAATTTGAAGTTACAGGCTTATGCATTTTTAAATACTAATAAAAACACATCGAAGTGACGACGAATATCATAGTTACTAAGAGGCGGATGGATACACGTATACAATCGGAGGTTCGACATATAGACTTGTCCGCATTTAGTTTCGTACGACGTATTGGCACCACCAGCAACCCATGACGGTCAACGATGTATTTTGCCGGCGTTTAACATGTCATATATCAAGGGCTGGGTGCAACTGGCTTCTCCGTAATCTGAAGTCATAATCAATATTTGAATTACCGTCGATGGTTGCATCAGCATTGTCACAGTGTTCTCCGTCAATAGTCATTCAGTTGCATGGATCATTTTGCTAGGCAACAGTTTGAGGCAACGTGAGGGATTTACCGGCGAAATATATCCGACTAAACTAGGATGTTTAAAGTTAACAAAAATCAATTTGTAATTGACGTGAAAATTAATGAAATCGTTTGCAAAACATAATTAAACTATTAAGTTTACCTTAGTTAGTTAAGTTAATGAACACATAATTGAACACGTTCATGGAAAACACTAAAATGCTACGAAAACAGAAGGATAACAACAATATCGTTGTTTTAGATTTGGCATTATATATATTACATACAATTGAACGTTGTTAATAAAACACCCTAGCAGAATAACAACACAGTATATGTAGTGTTAGTATATTTAAACAAACGTGTAGTTATTTTATCAAAATAAATGACAAATTATGCAAATGTAACTGGAATGTTATACGGTTAACACATATGTGCATTACACTTGTATCCACAACGTTTGTAAATATTATTACTAAGCTAAAATTACGTCACAAACCTCGTTTATGACGAAGGTTAAACTGCGTAGGTGCGAGAAGCAACTAGGCTAGATAAGAAGCGTGTCTTAATGTTTGTCGACAACATAATATGAACACAATTAAATATTTCTTTCCGCCGGAACAGAATTAGGATTTCTCTTCTTTCTTCTGTGATGCCTCGTATATGACATTTTCTGGAAGATATAAAACAACACGGTGAGCAGAGTGAAATGTGATAAGAAAGCGAAAACAGTCACACCGCAAAATCATATATTCTCTCTCTCTCTCTCTTTCTCTTCTTCACTCCCTGTTTCTCTCTCTGTGTGTCTCTGTCTCTATGTCTCTCTGTGTCTCTGTCTTTCTCTCTGCCTCTGTCTCTGTCTCTGTCTCTGTCTCTGTCTCTGTCTCTGTCTCTGTCTCTGTCTCTGTCTCTGTCTCTGTCTCTGTCTCTGTCTCTGTCTCTGTCTCTGTCTCTGTCTCTGTCTTTCTGTCTCTCTCTTCTCTCTCTCTCTCTCTCTCTCTCTCTCTCTCTCTCTCTCTCTCTCTCTCTCTCTCTCTCTCTGGCCTCTCTGTCTCTTTGTCACTTTGTATATCTGTCTATGTTTCTCGCTCTGTCTCCGTCTCCGTCTCCGTCTCCGTCTCCGTCTCCGTCTCCGCCTCCGCCTCCGCCTCCGCCTCCGCCTCCGCCTCCGCCTCCGCCTCCGCCTCCGCCTCCGCCTCCGCCTCCGCCTCCGTCCTCGACTCCGTCTCGTCGTCTGTGTCTGTGTCTGTGTCTGTGTCTGTGCCTGTGCCTGTGCCTGTGCCTGTGCCTGTGCCTGTGCCTGTGCCTGTGCCTGTGCCTGTGCCTGTGCCTGTGCCTGTGCCTGTGCCTGTGCCTGTGCCTGTGCCTGTGCCTGTGCCTGTGCCTGTGCCTGTGTCTGTGTCTGTGTCTGTATGTCTCTCTCTCTCTCTCTTTCTCTCTATGCCTCTCTCTCTCTCTCTCTCTCTCTCTCTCTCTCTCTCTCTCTCTCTCTCTCTCTCTCTCTCTCTCTCTCTCTCTCTCTCTCTCTCTCTCTCTCTCTCTTCTCTCTATGCTCTCTCTCTCTCTCTCTCTCTCTCTCTCTCTCTCTCTCTCTCTCTCTCGCTCTATGCTAGTCCACGCACGTAACAAACAAGAAGGTGTTTTAACCCACGGCACACATTGAAACAGGACATGAATAGACAATCAGTTATATTTGTATTTGTCGATAAATGTCAACAATTCAATTCAATTCAATCCTTGATTTGGCTTAGGGATCGAATTTCAAAAGATGTTTCAAATAAAATAAAAACAAGTGTATTGTCTGCAAAAAAGCTGACCTAGTTATGGCCTTTGGGTTACAGAGCATAAATGCGTAATGTCAATGGTAAAAAACAAAGGTACAAACCTCATACACTACCGTAGGTTAGTTTATTCAAAGAGAATAGTATTCATGCAAGCTGGTGCTATGAATACTTAACATACTTACCGAGATTGTCCAATGTTGTGGCTTGGAAAGTCGGCTTGACAGAGTGGTCGAGTACGGATGTCAAAATGAACACGAACGCAGCTACTTTGATGGGCTGGATGACACATACATTGCCTAACACTGACATGAAGAATGCACACGCCCACGCGACGTTCTTGTAATGTGTGTTCGACAAGCCGTAAGCAATGACGAAAAATGACGAAACCAGACAAGTTAATATCGGCAAAGTCCATGCAAACAATATGAACCACCAAGGCAGCGCACACGCGTTAGTTTTTGCCTCGCCAACGCTGCCTGACGAGTTACTTATGCCGCTGCTGTTGCTTCTGGTGTTGCTATTGCTGCTGCTTGAAGGACTATTATCTGCGGCGGCGTTAGCATTGACATTGCTGTTTAGGGGACGTTTTCGGGTATATTCCCAATCAACTTGCTCATTATCTAAGTCATCTTCTGTTGACGAAGTGTCATTTGACGTACTGCTTAACGTACTTTCAGAGTCACTGTTTTCTGTTATCGTATCGGATTGTGTCTCGTCATCAGATATTGTCTCGTCATCGGTCGCGTCCTGATCATCAGCGTTTTCATGTCCTGAATATACCTTGTACGGCGAATTTGATAGATCACCGCCGTATCGTACAACATACGCCCCTTTGGTAATCACACTGAGTTTGCGAAACATCAACATGATCAGTCCGTTGATTGGCATCACTATTAGTGCACTCTCGGCGCTTTTGACAAGCGCACCTAAGTTAATGGTCAGTTCGCTGAATATAAGTGCATCGTGCGCCGGACTCTTGACTTTGTAGAACATGATGTTTGCGAGCATCGTCGACATAACGATTGCGAAACCACACGTTAACCGCTGCACGCGAGTGAAGGTGCTGTGTTGGGGACACGTGAATATACTGACCCACACGTGTTGGTCGCGCATACTTTGTTGTGATATCACGCGGAATGCGTATGTGAACGGTTGGGCCTTGGTCACATTAAGTTCGCATTGTGCTATATGTTTTTCCGTATCTGGTGTCAGCCATTTGTCGCATATGAAATTCGATGACACGTGAGAATATATTTCGCGTGCTGATATCTGGATTACGAACCTGTAGTAACACACACACCAACACACGGTAAATACGTTAGTTATTTTTATGTACAAAAGAAGCAAACAAACAACTTATGTTGGACGGTTTTTACAACAATAATTAAATGCATTTGCGTTGCAATTGATAAATGTATCGTCTTAATACCTCTGTGACTGTTTACATAAACACCGAATATGAGTTGTCAATATTTTGCCAGGTATACATGTTTTACTTTTGACTAATTAATATACTGACATACAGGCATATCGATTGATTGCTAACACACATGCACTGTAATATTTGTGTGCCATCAAACATAGTTTTGTGGAGTGTGTTTATTCAAATGGTTGATTTTATATATTGGTTTCAGCGTGTTCGCATGACAATACACTTTCCTGATTCTTTGCAGTTGCACCATTTAATAATGACTTGGCATGACAGTTGTATGGGCGGGAATGTTTGGCAAAACTGAATCAGTAATGTTCACTCGAACGGCAGTAACATGGGATGCTCAAGGACGATACGACGATGAAGGCAAAGGGGGAAATGTACACAAACTAAAGGTGATGCGATAACACAGGGGACACTAAAGACTTATAGTAACGGAACAGTGTAAGAACACATACCTGTATAATTAAACAATGTCGACTGACGTAGCAACACAACCATTAGTGAACCTACCATGCTGGAGACGTGTTGGAGTAATCGACCCATAAGCTGACGTGGGTGATGCGTCCCAGGTTTATTTTCTCAGCAATAACGAACAAGTCTTCGGCGCTGACTTGGAACAGCGCGACGTGGTCATCAGCCAACACGTGCTTAATGCCTCGGCCATTCTCGCCCGTCAAACGGAGGGAGACAGTTGCCTTGGTACCGGCTCCCTTCTTCATGCCCGTCAGTACGGTCACGATGTACAAGTGTTCAGCTTTCAAGTCGTTGTCAGCCAGATACGTCACCCGGTGCTACGAGCAAAGTCAAAGAGAAACATAACATTGGTGGCGTATATTGCTCTTCCCGGAATTATTTAGCATATTAATTTACAACAACAGGATCTATGCTGCCTAGAACGTGGAAACATTGCTCATCAAATAGTATTCAACTCATTCATACTCGACTCGACTCGACTCGACTCGACTCGACTCGACTCGACTCGACTCGACTCGACTCGACTCGACTCGACTCGACTCGACTCGACTCGACTCGACTCGACTCGACTCGACTCGACTCGACTCGACTCGACTCGACTCGACTCGACTCGACTCGACTCGACTCGACTCGACTCGACTCGACTCGACTCGACTCGACTTTCATCTTTCTCATATTCAATTATACCGTAACACATTCAAACATATTTTCAACGACAACTGATTTACTTTCAACAAGAGTACAATCAATTCTGTCATTTACATACTAGGCAACACCTCCACCTTTTTGTAATGTCGTGCCTTATGAAAGACCTGATAGTGTGGTAAATCATATTCTGTGGTTACATTTGATTATGTCCATGTTTCTGATATTGCAATTATATCAAAAGTTATGTTAAAGCTGCTCCCTCCACTCATTCGCGTAAAAATCGTTTGCTCCTAGTGATTTTTAGTAATTTCACAAACAGCAGAGGTATCACATACTCCCTAATCATTGCTTAGTTGGTTTATGCATACATGTTACTTCTTTTTTCTGAAATTAATAAAATAAATAAGAACTATTTCGATTTTCGTTTCGAATGAATCCGGTCGAAACTCTGTACGAAACGTAACTATGGAAATGGAGATTTGAGGGGAATGTTTAGTCTTCACGCGCGAAACTTGGGGGCGAGATTGACCTTCATCCTGTCGAGTTGTTTACGTTTAGGAACAGCAAGTTTAGGCACAAACATGATTTTTATATGCCACCAACAGGCAAATTAAAGCAGACAAAGACAGCATCGAGCATGTTTGGGGAAAGAATATGGAACCAAGCAGTGAATAGCATGACTTGGAAATGACAGTACAGTGCCCTTTTGCAAGCACGGACACCGTGGGGGCCGGCGAACGGGCACTGCTAAAAGTCAACATCAGCGTTCGACAATGTTCTTCCGATAGGTTAGTAATTACGAATTGCTCAGCTATAATCACGTATATATATATATATATATATATATATATATATATATATATATATATATATATATATTTAGGGGTAGGTAACTTTTGATATTCCTGTTTTTTTTTTAAAATTTTAGTTATTGTTTACCTTCAACCTTAGCGCTTTTCACCCAAGATTAAAAAATACCAAGTCCAAGGTATGGCTATGCTACGAGTATGATTACGCCAGCATAGACTATGGCCTAAAAGATAACTACAACGTCAGTGATTATTAAAATTTCTGTAACTATGTAATGTTTATGAATATGGTATGTAGCAGGTTTATAATATAAATTCATTATGTACCAAACTTCATTGGGCCTTCGTTATTTATTCATAATGACAATATTCTAATATTATAGTTATAATAATAATTTAAAAATTTAAAATGATGATAAACGTTCAAAACATTGAAATTTTTTTAAGTACTTAAAATTAAATGTGTCACATTTTCAAACTTGAGGTATCATCACCATAGGGCATGGGAAAAGCCATCACCTCAGGTAAATGAGTTTGTAATAACATTAATTTACCCCTCAACAAACCTTTTTTATTTTTTTTCAGATGTATGCATTTTGGGAAAACAAGTGGCCTGGGGCCCTGTGGGGTTTCCTCCCACATTGTGGAATTTTGTATTCAAAACTTTTTATAATAGGTCAATGCTAATTTCTTTTATTGTTTGAAATATGACCCAGTTTTGAAAAAATAAGGTGGGTTTTTTGATATCACCACCCCAGATGAGACAGTGGAAGCTGAAGCTATGCGGATCAATAAAAATGTAGACTACACAATTTGGTTCAAAGGCCAGTAGAGGTTTTTGGCCCCCAAGACGATTTCTGAATCTACCCATGCGATATTTTATTTGTTTGATTTAATTGGGGGATTTTTAAATTGATATGAAAAATCTTGAAAAACTTTTTTCCAAAATTTTCAGAAATTGACTAAAATAAAGGCAAGTATAAGTATAACTACAGGTACAATCATGCACTTGATATAATGTATTTATTTCATGATAAAAGCAAAGCAGCATTAAAAAATTAAAATTTTAAAGTAAAAAAAGCTTTTTTAAAAAATTCAATCAATCCAGTGAATGGGGAACGTACCTTTAACCGAGTACTTTTTTAGTATGTATGAGTACAACAAAGTAATCGTCCCGAGTAGATTACCAAAGTCATTGTACTCATGATTACTTCTCAGAAAATTTTTTTTATATAAATTAAAACAAATATATTAGACAGATAAAATGGTAATATTAGAAGTAACTGCAACAAATGGCCAATAAATCATATCAAAACATTCAGTCAGATTTAATTAGACACCTTCTCTTCCAGAGAGAAGCCAAGATACATAAAGCAACTGTGACAGTCCCTAGCAATTTGTAGAGGAGATAAGCATCCTAACATCTTGCTTTGTAATTTAAATGGTAATGTACAGACCCAATTCGCCTGTTTGCTCTGTCATGTGTGAATGATCATCACTTCAATATCCGGTAATACTGACTGGGTTCAAGGTTAGCTGCTAAATCCCTGTCTATTATGTTCAATGAAAAAATCCGTAAACCTTGTCTAAAATCCACCGACCGACTCACCGACTGATCGGATCACCCAACTTCCAATCGTTCATTCGACCATCACCTGGACTGACTTTAACGAATTGATCAGTCTGACCGACTGACTCTGACCGACCGGATCGACCACCACCCACCGACTTCATTCAATTGATCATCGGAATGATCAGACTGGACTGATCGACCTGACTCCGACTCGTTCATCACGTATTCGAACGATCACCTCGACCACCCATTCGGGACTGATCGACTGGATCGACTGACCACCCACCTGACCACCACCCAATTTCCACCACCGAATTACCCGATACCACGACCACCGACCTTCAGACCACCAATCACCTACCCACCGACCGCCACCACTCCAATTGACCGGGACTGACTCGCACCACCACCCTGACTGACTGATCTTCTGAATTGATTCGATTCGATTCGGATCGACTCATTCGAATGGATCGATCGACTGGATCGATCGACTGACTCCGACCGATCGAATGGACTCAATCGAATTCGATTCATTCGATCGACTGATCGATCACTCCGATTCGAATGACTCGATCGATCGATCGATCGATCGATCGATCGTAATCGAATCGACTCAATCGATTCGAATTGATCAGAATGGAATGGATCGGGATTCGGATTCGAATTATCCACTCGATTCGATCATTCGACTGACTGAATTAATTGATTCGATCGACTCGATCGAATCATCGATCACTTGATCGATTCGATTCGATTCGATTCGACTGACTCCGATCGATCGATTCATTCAGACTTCACCGACTCGATCGAATGGATTCGATTCGAATCGATCGATTCGATCGAATGGATCATCGAACATCCGACTCGACTCGAACGAATCGATTCGATTCGACTGGACTCCATGTCCCATGATTCGAATGGACTGGATCGATCGACCGGACTGACTCACTCGAATCGACTCCATTCGATTCGATCGACCGACTCGACTCGAATCACTCCGAATCGAATTTCGACTCGATCGAATCGGGATCGGGATCGATCGATCGATCGATCAATCGAATCGAATCGAATCGACTCGAATCGATCCGACTCCGACTCCGACTCCGAATCCACCGACTCGACCATTCGATTCGATTCCGATCCGAATGGACTCCGATCGATTCCATCGATTCGATCCACCCGAATCGACCACACCACCGATCGATCGATCAGATCGATTCGACCATCGATTCGGGACCGACTCCGTTGGACCCGGTCGGATCGATCCGTCTGGATCCGGACTCGACTCCGATTCGGGATCGACCGAATCGACCCGAATCGAATCGAATCGAGATCGATCGACCGATCGAATGACTCGAATTCGATTCGAATCGACTCATCGAATCGGATCGAATGGTTCGTTCGATCGATTCGACCACCACCATCGGGACTCCGATCGATCGGGGACTGGACCACCCACCCGATCCACCGATTCGAATCATTCGACCGACTCCGAATCGATCATTCGAATCGATTCGATTCTGGACTGGGACCACCAATTGACTCAACAAATTCAATCGGATCTAGATCAATTGACTGACTGCATCCACCAATCATCTAGACCGACCTGGACTCCATCATCTACCCCACCAACACCCACCACACCACCGACCGGACCACTGACCGGACTGACCGACCGATCGACTCACCCACCTGACCGACCGGACCAGACCATCTGACCACCGGACTAGTTCACCGCCGGACCGATCGAATGACTGACCGACCGGGACCGGCCTCACCACCGACCACCGACCATTCGACCCATTCGACTGATCGACTGATCGATCGGTTCACCGTTGATCATTCGACCATCTGACTGACTGACCACCGACCGGCCCACCGATCATTCATTCAGACCGACCACCGACCGACCGAGCCCACCACCGACTCACTCCGACCGACTCGACCACCCCACCCACCCATCGTTCTGACTGATCGACTGGATTGATCGGACTGACCTGGACTGGACCGACTGACCGGATTGACCGACCTGACCGACCAGACCTGGACTGACCACCGACCGACTCCACCGACCGCCAATTCGATCCACTCACCGTTCACCGACCGACCGACCGACTCCGTTCCACCACCACCGACTTGATCGACCGGACCGGGATCACCACCACCGGACCGGACCGACCACCACCACCCACCGGACTCATCATCGGACTTGATCACCCACCGGCCCACCTGACCACCACCACCCCACCCACCGACCGAGTACCTTTGTTTACATTTGTATTGTAGTCACTCCATCTCTGGCATCCAGCACATGGTATATCAAACACTAATTAGGTAGTTGAAAAACATGAATCCCATTCATTAGGCTTTCAAATTATGCCTTTCACAGAGAATACATTAGCTTTAGCAAACATGTGCTTAGTGATACATGTCATGGAAAAATTGTTCAATATTATGAAAGAATTGTCGTATTAAAACATATTTCTGGAAATTTACTTTTGCAAAAGAGTTCACCCATAAAACACACACACAATTGTTACAGAAACATGTTGTAAATAGATATCATATACATACTATGACAAACATATAATAACATTATGTACAGCACTTTGACCATGTTGGAGTATTGTGGTTTAGAAATAATAAATATATTACATAAAAGTGTCTAGATTATGGCTTATTTTAAAAAATCCTAAAAGTAAATCAACTAGTCAGGTCCTTATCATGTGGCTTATATTGCATGTGCAACGGCAGAAAGTTTACTCAATTTATGAAGAGTACTGGCTAGATAGTGGTGAATACGTTGTACAATTAGTATTGCCATATTAATTTCTGTGGTGGCGAATGTTTCCCATTACCAGTAGAAAAGAACAATATAATGAAACTGAGTACGTATATGCGTATAACATTATATTACCATGGCATTGACTTTGGCTAAGTGTGTCGTCACATAGAAATATCATACATGTCAGAGTCATGTTAATTGTCACTTTGTTTCTTGTATAAGGCGGATGTACAGTAAATGCCAGGAAGCTGGTATGCAAAAAGAGAGTGAACTCACACAATGTCACCAATATCCAAGCTGATGTAGTTCACTAAAGAATGTCGAAACTGTCTAACAGTGTCCAGAGAGGTTGACCAAAGGCTTATGCCATGTTTGACAGACCATGGCATCCAACCAACTGCAAAGCTAGTCAGGCTTCACCATATTCGCATGTCAAGCACTCTGCATTCTGCATTGGTCTCTAGTCAGTTAGGGTATCTGACCGGCATGGAAGCCAGTGTACACACCACCAGTACTGTGGA
The DNA here is from genome assembly GCA_025642075.2 of Ridgeia piscesae. Classification (NCBI taxonomy): domain Eukaryota; kingdom Metazoa; phylum Annelida; class Polychaeta; order Sabellida; family Siboglinidae; genus Ridgeia; species Ridgeia piscesae. Next base: position 252,039 of record JAODUO010000431.1, read on the forward strand.
GTCTGTCATGATGCAACACACAGTACAACTGGTATCACTTCACTTGGTCGACATTCAAATACTTGACATTTAATATGAAAGTGTTTCACCACTGCTCATTGTTGATAATCTCATCCAAGCAAATACAACCGTCCAAAAGTAGCATATTAACTTGTTGAATAGTGGTACCGGTAGTAAGATTGTTCAGCTTTCTGTTGGACTTGTAGAAAAACATGTATCTAACTTGTCGTTTCAAAAACATGCACCTACAGTAGGTGGAGTTGGGGAGAAGACATTGATGCTACGTAATAACTATTATACGGTGTACACATATGCAATTTTTATATTTTATGTCAAACATGAATATGTGAGGTTGTTTGGTCAAAGCAAATGTTGGAAATGACAAAATAAGGTTATTGTGATGCCAACAGCATATTCCCTTTTTGTAGTCATCGCTGCAGTATTTACCCTGTTATATGATGAGTGAGGTGGACCACCTCAGTGTTTTTGTAAGCCAATTTGCTCAAAATATGCCTCATAGGTATTTATTGCTATAAACATGTTTACACTTGTGCATTTGTTTCCCCTCTATTTCCCAGGGAATGTTAAACATCCTTTCAGAATGGATATTTGAAGGTAATTTTTTAAATTGATCTACGCAGCCATGCTCACATAGTGTGTATGCATTAATGTCTCTGTGTTGACATGATCGTGGTATAATATAATATACAAAGGGCATTCTAGTTTTCCATGTTCAACATAATATGTGAATACAATGTGTATTTAAATGGACATATTAAACTATTTGTTATAATTATATTGTTCATTGTTAAAATGTTTAAATTCGGATTGATGAGATATGAGACTCCAACAGACTACGTATCCTCCTGGCATTTGCCATACCCATGTGACTGCTTTAATCTTAGCTCCTCCTCTGCCTTTGTTTCACTTTTGCATTGTAAAAAATGCAGCAATATTATAATCTGAATATATTATGCATTCATATAACGCTGTGATGAAAATGTTGATAAATATTTAAAAACAGCTGGCGTGTGAATTGAAAGTACCAGGTACATAGACTACAGCCAAGCACATCATTGACTACAATGGAAAAAGTGCAAGAATGTTATATGTAACACTTGCATGATATAATAGTGTGGACACCCATTGTATTAACATTTTAATCAACCAATGCTGTCATCATAAAAACCCAAATTATTTTAAACAAATGTATTGAAATAACAACATCTGCAATAGTACTGAAATGCAGTCAAAACAATTGTTTTAATAATTGTAGATTAATGTAATTCTCCGTTTGACGTTCGGCTAATGATAATGGATGCCTCCCTTGTAATACTTCTTGCCCGACCAACAAAAGCCTACTACCAGTCCCCCATATCAATCGATTAATTATTTCGTCCTTCCCATCATTCATTCTCTATGGATACGTAATTTCTTGCAATTACTTCAGTTTATTAACAAGATCCCCGTGGGAACAAATACAATACCGGTACATATCAACACAGCCACAGGTTGTGTCTGGCTGAGTGATGCCGAGCGATATTGGCGACTGTCATCTCAAACTGGCTTGCCTTGTCAGCGACACTGATACAAGTTAGAGAATCCGCGTCGAGTAGACGTTCACAAGAGTGGATTAGCACCCGACTACTCGTTCTTGTTGCTAACTGCGTTAATGCACTTAATGCGTACCTCCATCGAAGAATCACTTTGTCTTTGGAATCTTAGTCATGACGCGCAAAAGCACGTGCGATTTGTTATTGTGCAGCAGTAGGTCGATCTCGCATAAAGCACGTGACCCAAAAAGCAAAGGACGTCGGCAGCTGCTGATTGTTTCGCCAGTTATACGCGGTGTATGATTCGATGCACATACCAAAACATGTTGTTTATCAAAAATTAACTGACTGTGCATTCTTGTTAAACTATTAACACATTACACATCTGGTAATAAAAGAACCGGTTTGGCGATTAGCAAACGAGTGGAGGGAGCAGTGTCTGCAAAGTATGTATGATGCTATGAAAGTTGGCATTGAGACTACGCGCATTAAAATACTTTATTGACCGTTCGTTGGTATTGTTTTTGGTTGACACGTTAAATTGCAGATCATCATAATATTTGCATGATGGCAATACCCGGTTGTAAAGGTTATTTACCGGATCTAAATCTTTATCGTAATCGCAGGTACTATAATGCGTATACAGAAATGTTTCAAAGTTATGATCCAACGAAGAACCAACATCTATATACATGTTGGTACAACTGTTTGCACTAGCAGTATTGCTAAATGCATTGTCATCATCGCTCACACTATTAAAAGGAAATACGTAGTCACTGTCACTGAGCGTGGTATTATATACTGACATTAAATGAGTTCATTGTTTGATGTGATTTTTTTACCCGCTGATTGTATTGATACTAACTAGGCATTATTTACGATAAAGTTTATTTTGAAATTGAGTTTGTGTTTTCGCTGACCCTGACTGTTATGACTCCACCCACCAGACCAACTACATGACCATTATATATGTAGACACTTTCAAACAGCGAGCATAATAGTATTACTTGAAATAATATTTCAGGAATAGTTACATGGCCTACCTTTCTTATGTCCTTCTCATCTCTCCACCGAGCCCATATCATCACTAATAAGTACGCACCCCAGAATGCAGCGACAACAACTACTGTGACGAAGTTGTGGCCGATGCTTTTGTACATGTTAATGTCTGTGATGTCGATTTTGTTCGGAGGCACAAGGAACTGGGCAGCGAATATTGTCAGGTGGTTGCAGAAACATTCCAGCGTCGTAAACGTTGTGTTGGGCAGAGCCTTTTAATATACGCCGAAAACAAAGAAAGATGAACATAAATCCAATTTGTACAACATGAATACATTGGCAATGAGTCTGGCAAGACAGAAAAGGAAGTGCCAGACGAAACAATATGGAATATTTTAAATTTTGAAGACATTCTATAACTGAAACAATGCTGAAGAACATATCGTGAATTGAAGCAGAAAAGTACATTGGTATAAATCGAAAATACATGGAATGTTATTGCAACCATTGATGGAATAAGTTGGCATAACCTCAGTCAGCATTATTGTAGTGAGTGCTGGTGTAAGTTAAAATGGATATGACACAAACAAGAATGAATGTTATCAAGTGTACATGTCGAAAACAATTACGCTTTCATCATAAATACACGGAATAATATTTCTTAAATTCGAAAGAAATGTGAAGATAGTTCTTGCACGGATAGCTACGAAATGCAACACATGGTATTGGTAATGCGGAATACACCTGCTGACTTTACCACTAAATCCGCAAAGGGGCCGGAATTCTGACGACTGATCATTTTACAGTAGGGCGACGTAATTGGGATCAGTTACACTTTAACCGTAGTGATACACGTTTCAGGTGCGATACAAAATATAATCATAACATGAATCTCTGGTAATTTAAGACCATATGTTGTTAAGCAGATTTGGTATTAAGTGCACAATACTGACCTCACATCCGACGTTGCTCCACTCTTTTGTTGTCAATTTCCAAAACAAGCAATCTATCACGTAACGACCGATTGTTATATTCACATCCATTGCCGCTGACGTCTTTGTCGTTGCAAAACAGAATCCACACAGGCCTTCCGATCTGGCCCGACAACGGGCACACAGTATGTCGTCAAACAGAGGCGGCATCAGACCGATATACACTTTAGCTGTAGCGTTCTTGCTGCGCAGTTTTCCCGTTATGATCGCCGTCATAGTTTCGTTGTCCTCCATTACATTGTATATGCCAGTTGCTGTGTCATTGCGGTCCATCTTACGCAGACGCGTCGTAGAAAAGTCTATATCAAGTAGAGTGGCATTGCTGCTGATGCGGTCTCCGCCGTAGAAGTCCCATAGAGTGGGCCTCTCGTCCCTCTTCACTACGAGAACCAGTCGCACTTGAGCAGATGCCGACAACTCGATTTTGTATAGTTTATTCGTGAGAACGGGAATCGCGACGAACTTGTAGTCTCCCCCGGCAATTTCAGTTCGACTGTTGTCGAAATGCACACTGACTGTAGCTTCTTTCTCTGGATGCTTTAGAATCACACAATCAGTTGCTTGTTCAGATTGGTTGGCTGCAATGTGAATAAGAGTGAAAGAATTACATCGAACAAACGCCCAATAGGAACATACAAAGGTTTTAATTAAGCGCATTGCATACCGGAAGTAGAACATATGCGCAGATGCGTTTGCATTTTGGAAACTGTGTAGAATTTATGAATGAAGGTATACACTATTATGTAATGCATTTTATAGGAACGTGGCACAGAGCATAACAAGTGACACATGCTTACACATAGAGGGCCGCGCGTATAAGTAATGACATTACTCATTGTATATATATATATATATATAATATATATATATATATATATATATATATATATTATAAAAATTGATATCGTCAACATGTATTACCAATTGGTGTACTTCTTTCAAACAGTACTACATTAGTAATCGTATAACCCCATATGTATCTTCATATTCCAAACTATATATTGCACTTTTAATATATGCTCTATGTAATATATATATATATATATATATATATATATATATATATATATGTATATGTATTGTGTGTGTGTGTGTGTGTGTGTGTGTGTGTATAATCGATAGTGCTTGATGACTGCGGTTGTTAAACAATATGGGCGTATGATTTGTGTTTGATGTTTGCATGCATTTCATTTGTTTGTCAGAGAGTGTTTCGGATTTAAAAAAAAACTGGGACTGGTGTGAGATAAAACAAATGTCATGCATGAAATGTTGAAGTAACCATTAGTCATATTGATCAAGTAAAGTCACCAAACCAAACAAAATCCAGTGACACGTGAACAATTTATCTCATTTTCACATATTTGATATTTCGGAAAATTATTAATTATAACACGTACACATAACAAACACACAAACACACATAAACAATACACACATGCAGACACACATACACGCGCAACCTGACACACAAACACACGCACAAACACAAACATACATACACACACAAACAAACATAACCATCAATATATAACTGTGCACACGATTGCATTGATCAAATCAATATTACACTAGTCGTGAATGCGATGATATCATTTTGAATTGAAGCAGTAATTTATTATGGCAAATACCTTCTCTTACTCGTAAATAGTATGTAATTCTAATAGCAGGCGTTAACTCTGGCATTTGTGAACGTTCGCCAGATTCATCATAGTAATTAATAGACACGATTCCAGAAAGAATGTTCTTTCTCCACGAGTACGGGTTACTCTGGATTTGGAAAATCTGCGAACATGATAAAAATGTTAGTCAGCAAATTATTATATGGATATAAAATAGCATGATGTGCATGATTTTTACATACAGAACCACATACGACTAGAAACACAAACTTTGCATTTAATCCGTTTTTTAGTAAGTGCCTGCTATTTTCCGCCAAGCACCGCTGGATATATCGGCTAGGTTACATAATTTCTTTATAATTGTGTCACGCTTCCCCGTTGCTTAACATATTCTTAGAGGTCTACCACAGCTACAACAAAATTGTGAAAGATTCTTGATACGCGTATCCTAAGTCACTCACCTGAATGCTATAAGACTTGTTTTTCGTTGCGGTCATATTTCCGGACGTCGTAGGTAACAATCTGACATCGACCCATGTTAGGTCGTTGTCGAGTTTCGACGGCAGGGAAGATTTCTTTCTCAATATTTCATTGTAACTGGCTTTCTTTATAATCATGCTACTGACGTCGTTACTTATTCCAAACGGTGTTGGACCTGGTTCCATTATTTTGACGATCGTCGTTGCAATGTTGTCAATCGTGTCCACAAGTCGCTCTGATGTCAACTGGCGCTGTAAAATATGTTCTTTTACACAAGTGAAATGTATTCGTAATACTAAGAACAACGCTTCATCTCTGGGTGGAGACAACACATTCGTTTTACTGTATGTATAAATAAATCTGCTGAGTCGCCAAGCAAATTCACCCGCCTTGGTCAAACTATAGAACGTTTACCATCAGTGCCATCCTACATATGAAAAAAGATACGTAACCTGTTAGAAATTAGATAAATTGAGTATTGATTGCTCAATAAATGAATAATTAATGATGTATATATATATATATATATATATATATATATATATATATATATATATATATATATATATATATATATATTAAATGAATGTTTATATGTAAAATGCATACATTTTAAGATTAATGAGAATATCATATTAAGATCCCAATCACATTTACTACTACAAATTATATATATATATATATATATATATATATATATATATATATATAAAATATATATATACATTGGTAACACAAGTTGTTTTGTTCATGATTTTACATACAGAAACAGGATACGAAATTATAAACAAAAATTTCCATTTAAAATTCTGTAGTCCCCCGAGAGTGGCTTTTAGGTGCGCCAAACGCTATATACGGCTGGTAACATTTAAAAAATTTTTTTAAAATCATGTGGCTTCCCTGTTGCTTAACATGTTCTCGGGGATTCCACTTGCTACAAAAGCAAACGTGTGAAAGTTCTTGATATGATTATTGCGTATCCTCGTCACTCACTGCATTATAATACCATTTTTGTCGGTTCCATGTTTCCGGAGTCTAGGTCTCATATCTATTATGTATAGATATATTTATAGTATATGTATTGTGTGTATATATATATATATATATATATATGTATATATATATATATATATATCTGCCATTATGTTATTATTATATGGACACCAATTAAACATTTTGTGCTGTTTTAACAAAAACCCGAACCCTTTTCCAATATCATAATAAACAACTTTACATTTACCGTTTTTTACTACTGATGGATTTTCCAGTGGAACATCATCGCCTGTTTCCATAATTCGAGATGAAACGTTTTCAATGTACGTTGACATTTCTATCAAAGATGCTGCTGCAGCAAACTAACAAAGGTTCCAATTTGCATTTTGTTTGCATAATGTATATTTAGGTTTTTCATAACAAATGAAAGAGGTCTTTGTTTCTAAGGTATTTGTGTAACGTTAAAACAAAATGAGCAATATTTACAATTTCCCGCATAGAATTGGGTGATGATAAGGATGTGTGGGTAATTTTCCAAACATAAAAAAGTTATGTAACTTCCGCAAACGTTTTCTACATACAGTGGCATCATGCATGCCAAAAGAGATGGCAAAGACGTTGACATTCATAAACGCTCACAAAAAACAAGTTCCATTCATTTTTCATAATTTCATTTTTTTCATAAAAAATAAACGTTTCAATATTGTAAAAAAACAAAAGACAAATTTTCAATTTCCCCATAGAATTTTTGATAAACATACCCAAAATATTATTACATACACACATACATACATACATACATACATACATACATACATACATACATACATACATACATACATACATACATACACACATACATACATACATACATACATACATACATACATACATACATACATACATACATACATACCATACATACATACACACATACATACATACACACATACAACATACATACATACATACATACATACATACATACATACATACATACATACATACATATATACATACATACATACATACATACATACATACATACATACATACATACATACATACATACATACATACATACATACATACATACACACATACACACATACACACATACACACATACACACATACACACATACACACATGCACACATACACACATGCACACATGCACACATGCACACATGCACACATAAACACATGCGCACATGCGCACATGCGCACATGCGCACATGCGCACACGCGCACCTGCGCACATGCGCACATGCGCACACGCGCACACGCGCACACGCGCACACGCGCACACGCGCACACGCGCACACGCGCACACGCGCACACGCGCACACACCCACACCGCACACACACACACACACACACACACACACACACACACACACACACACACACACACACACACACACACACACACACACATACACACATATCCACATATACAGAAATACCTCTATGCATGCATACATATATTCATATACTATTACCTGCATATCAGGGCTATAAATTGTGCGTGCTATAATGCATTCGTGCAAAATATTAGCTTTGAGACGAACAGTTGTGATATTGCTGTTCTTAATGTTCTTCACGTGTTTTAGTATAAATCCGATCATCTGCAACACATATGTATCAATTACTTACATATGGCATCACGTTTTGCGTAACAAATCTTTACTTATATACAAAGTACCACATAATTCATTATTTAAAGAACTTGTTCTTTCTATTCTTGCTATGTAGATTCAATCCTTTATATGATGATACGATTTTGATGCAACATAGTATGTCACTAACGTGAAGCAGTTAGGCGCTTGCCATTATCATTTAATGCACCCAACCTGTTTATGTCATGCAACTTACTTCCGCAGATGAGTTCTTGCTACCAGATAGTGAATTCCGTATCGTCGCCAGTATACCATGAGCCGCAATTGAAAATCCTAACATCATACATTCCATCATAATCTTAATAATTATTCAAGAGACAACATGATAATACGTAAGACAATCAGCCTCTTAAGATACAATAAACAATCTCGAATATTACGTTTCTACATAGCTTGGTTTCAATATGCTATGTTTATTTCCATATTGTTGTTCCCGACGGCTGACATATTTGTTGATTGTCTGTAATATATATATATATATATATATATATATATATATATATATATATATATATATATATATATATATATATATATGTGTGTGTGTGTGTGTGTATGTATGTATGTGTGTGTATGGAGAGAGAGAGAGAAATGTTATATATTTAAATCAATGTCAGTATTTTGTAAATAACAGTCTTTGTTACTATATTGCAACATAAGTGAACCAATTATTCCATGTTAACAGGCACTCTAAAAAAGAAGACTTTATATAGCTGTGAAACACACATTTGCAAGCTCACTACTATAATTCACAAAATTACAATAAACACTTAGACATTTCCATCAATATAAAACAGCGCGCGACACTGTGTGTACGTGTGTAAGTAATAGGGACATTTACGACGAAACGGAACATCGAGTAAAAATAGGAAATACATATTCCTATTCTGGTCGTCCCAATGGGGAAGTACCGCAAGGGACATTGATTGGACCTAAATGTTTCCTGGTTTACAAAAATTATTTAAAAACGACTATTCATTGTACAAGTATGGAAATGACAGTACGTTATGTGAAATATGCGACAGAATGGATGTATATGTTATACAAGAGTCGGTTGACGTTGCAGCTAGGTGGACACGACATGAATGATCAAATAATTATTAGTGTTGCACAAGCTGGCAATTTCAGAAGCACTATCCCGAATATAAAGATTGATGGGAGAGACATTGAATAAACACGTGGAAGGTATTGTGAAAAAGGCCGATAAACAAGTGTACATGCTATATCAGTTAAAACGTGCAGGGATTAGGCGTATTAACCTCGATACGCTAAAGTATGTCACAAATATTGTGATAACATTCCTCACGCATACATCAAACCATCTGCTGCCTGACAAAGGCATACCAAATTTAATATTATACAAGAAAATGTGTACCCGTTACCAGTAACTAGAACAAATATATGATATAACTCCTTTACAAGGTGGGGATTAAACCACTACCAGTAAACACAGCACGGCAGAATACAGTCGATTAATACGATATCACATGTATTCATAGTCTATGATGGTTTGAAGAGTTACTGTATTATTTGTATGATGTGAATCCAACTCAGTTAAGTTGTAATAAAACTTGTGTTATATATGTTACATCTAACAATCTGGATATGTCATGTGATCAAGCGCCACTGTGGCAGCTATTTATTTGCTCTGTGTTTAACATTGGATTTTACTTATTTCTACGACTGCGACACTGGTGAGACTGGACGACCATCGTTTTGATAACATTACCGTGGATACACGGACCTGTTCTACTGTGTTATTTGTGTTTTATTTGTGTGTATATGCTGCTGTCCGTGGCGGCAAGCTACCGCAGCCTTTGTTCGACGCAATAAAGGATAATGGAATTTGTGCGGTAACGCGAGGATGCAGAGCCGGTCGTAATTGCAATCGCCAACGAACAATACGTCCAGTGATCGGACGTCGACCCGGCTTTAGACCCACTTTCCACCATCGTGGCGTTAACAACAATAACATTATCCACGTGAAACTGTCAACTTGTCAAATTGTAGGCAACGATTGCTACACGAACGTGGCGTTGATAAACGCTAGATCGGTCAAAAATAAGACACTCGCTATAAACGAAGAGATTATCCAGCACGATTGGGATATTTTGGCAATCACCGAGACGTGGCTAAAACAAACCGG
>JAODUO010000431.1:267500-310000 GCA_025642075.2 Ridgeia piscesae
CACCGCACCGCACCGCACCGCACCGCACCGCACCGCACCGCACCGCACCGCACCGCACCGCACCGCACCGCACCGCACCGCACCGCACCGCACCGCACTACCGCACTGCACCGCACCGCTGCTTGCGATTATATATATATATATATATATATATATATATATATATATATATATATATATATATATATATATATTCAATATAATTATCATAATTAATTATGCAATGCATCTTACTTGATTATATGATTATGTTTACTATTAAAATGTGTTTCAATACAGACCTTAGCCCATATTGGTACATTACAATAAACCACAGTAATATGTTAAGCAATTGATCGGCATGGATACTGAAACCATGTGTTTACTAACTCACCGTGTTTGCTAGTCCGATATTGCCCAGGGTCGATATAAAAGAAGTAAACGAGAGGATGACCAGGAACCGAGAAACCGGAGCAGTTGACGGTAAACAAAACCTCCACAGAAATGCCTTCAGACGGTGTTACTTGACACTTGAATTTGGGCAGAGTCGCCATGTGCAAGATATACACCAAGGTGTTCCATGCCATATTTAAATTGGCAACTGAAATAGGTGTATTTCAAGAACCAGTGCGTGACTAGCGCAATTGCCACTATAATCATATATATATATATATATATATATATATATATATATATATATATATATATATATATATATATATATATATATTTATATACATAATTATTAACCTGGGTATGATAGAAGTATCAATAACTCACTCGCGATTCATGGATAAGTTTTGAAGCATACCTTAGTTAACTTTTGTATAGTTTATATATATATGTACATCTTTTTTGCAGTATCTCAGTGATAGAGAAGGTGTACTCCCTATGGAATGGAAAATGGCCAATGTAATACGGTTGCCAAAAACAAGCCCCCTGTGTCGATTGAAAAAGACATTAGAAAAAGTCCACTAACTCCAATAGCTGCCAAGGTGTTTGAATCAATAATAATGAAATGGGTGGATGAAACATTGAACTGAAAAATGTAAGGTGACATTGATGCTAAGCAATTTGGAGGAATTAGCGGAACGTCCACAACAGACGTTCTTGTCGAACTGGTTCATATGTGGTATAAGGCGACAGATAAATTGAATTATTATGTCAGAGTTGTAATGATAGACTTTAGCAAAGCGTTTGATCTTATTAATCACCATTTGTTGCTAGATAAGCTACAGTCGTATGGGTTGCCCGCACATGTTTTAAGACGGATGACAACATTTCCATTAGACAGAGCTCAACGAGTAAACATAGGAAATGAATATTGCCATTCTGGTCATTCCAATGGGGGAGTACCGCAAGGGACATTGTCTGGACCTAAATGTTTCCTTGTTTACATAAATGATTTAAGATCGACTGTTCCATTATATAAGTATGTAGATGACAGTACGTTATTTCAAATATGCGACAAAAATATATATCTGTTATACAAGAGTATGCTGCTAGATGGACAGAACTGAATGACATGAACTTTAATTCGGAAAAATCAAAAGAAATAATCATTAGTTTTGCACAAGATGGCAACTTCAGAAGTACTATCCCGAATATAAAGATTGATGGGAGGGATATAGCACAAGTTTGCCATGTCAAACTATTAGGTGTGACATGGAACAAACACGTGGATAATATTGTGAAAAAGGCTGGTAAACGCTTGTACATGTTATATCAGTTACAGCGTGCAGGGATTACACAGGAAGATCTGGTCAGTGTATTTGATAGTGTGGTGAGACCAGTTCTAGAATATGCATGTCCTGTATGGCACACTAACTTGCCCCAATATTTGTCTGACAATATTGAAGTTATACAAAAAGGGCACTAAAATGTATTTTTCCTGGATTGGGTTACGCGGAAATAATTAGACGTGTTAACCTGGATACGTTGAATGTAAGACGGGACAGCATTTGTCAACAATATTTTGATAACATTAAAGTTGTCACACGCAGGTTAAATTATCTGCTGCCTGACAAAAGACATACCGACTATAATATTAGACAACAACATTTGTACCCGTTACCAGTTAGTAGATTCCGTAACTCATTTATACCATGGGCTTCATAAAAGTGTCAGTAAAAAGGCTATTAATACGGTATGATTTGCGGGATAACATTTATTTCTATTGTATTTGTATGATGTTTTGATGAGTTATTTGTAACCTATTGTAATGTCAATCTAACTCAGTTGAGTTGCTAATAACAATTGTGTTATTATTATTATATGACATGCCTGAAAGTTTTAAATGTGAATCTGTGCATACACATATGCTACCAATGTGACTCACATTTTACTGTGACGTTGTAGACAGCTCCTGGCTGGAGAACATTTTCATAGATGCTAAGGACACGACTGCTGTTCCCCGAGCCAGTGTCTCGTGTCCAGTTGATGTCGGGGCTGATTGTCCACACAACGGACATTGATGCAAGGCCACCAACAAGGCTCAGCTCAACAGATTCTTCAACAATTGTCTGTTGTCTGCAGTTTTTCTTGCATCTATTCGATAACAGAATGATAATAAACATATGATTAATTGATACAAATATTGTACTATTATATAAGGAATATATATATAATTATACATATACAATATGTATATATATATATATATATATATATATATATATATATATGTATATATATATATATATATATATATATATATATATATATATATATATATATATATATATATATATATATGCACTATATATCATGCATACATACATATATGTATGCTACTATTCGTGCGCACTCGAGCATGCTCTCGCGCATTCATATACATTCATGCATGCGTACATACTTACATGCAAACGTGTAGAAAATATACAACACACATACATACTTCCGTACTTCCGTACTTAGATACTTACATATATGCATACATACATATATACATACATATATGCATACATTCATACATGCATAGATACACATACTTACACCTTTTTTATGAAGAAAACATCATTCAGTAGCCACATTCACCTAAATAACAATTGCATTTAGAAACGGTCTATTTGATTCTGATTTATGAAATTCGGTGTTTTCATTACATTAATGTAATAATGTACTCTGTGCGTGTTATCTTCATACGAGTTTTGTTCTCATACATGTATGAATAGGTGTACAGCAGTCAATACGGATGTTTTCTCTTGTGGCTGACAAGTATGCAGTATTATCATGATCTACAATGTGTAAATATAACAACTGGCTGTATTTTTATTATTATATATGTACAAATAGTGTACATTATTGGTCGGTTGAACGCATTCGTTTCATAAACATAAGCAGCTACACTTACACTATTTCCATACGAGTACCGCCGACGAAATAGTCTGCAAATGCATAGTGACATAATGATTATAAATAAAACATACATTTTTTTCAATCGAGAGTGTTGTAAGCACATTATAAGGTGAGACATGTAGAACACATGTCACGGAAATGAAAATAGAGAGTATTGCTTTATCATACCCCATGTCAGGGGGAGGACCAGAACACGTGCGCTACTGATTGGTTTGCATTGTCATCATTTGGAGGATACTTTCATAAAGACATATTAAGCATATTCATATTATATCCATTAATAATTTCGATTTGGAAGGATGGTCGAATAATGATGGTGATTTATTGTCTAAAATGGTGAACCCTGTTCTAAACGTGTATTGATTTTTTTAAAGAAACACATATTATTTTAATTATTCTTTGACACATTCTAACACATTGTGCGTAGGATAGACATGTCTTGTGGTTTTTACTTTCTCTTTCTGGATCGTTCGATGTACTGAACAATACACTATATATTGTGCGTGTATTATACTGTGTGTAATTGTAAGCATACGTGAATGCATGTGCATGTTCGCGTGCATTCACTGATTTCTCTCGAATGCTAGCGTCATTCTCATTACTTCATTTGGGATTATATTTTGCAATTTTGAAAATCATACCATAGTGTGGGTGTGTATGTGTCACTTAATTAAATAGTATTTAAAATATACCGTTGCTCTATGTTCATCGATTCATGGTCACAAATTCCGTAAATGGCATGTTCTTACGTACACATTACAAGCGTTTCACCCCTCCTCCAATTGGTGAACTTATTTTTAATGTGTTCTAACGTCAGTTGCATATGTTTGTTATTAGCACAGCTATGATTTTTATGTTCACCAATATGTTTCCTTGAAAGCCACATGCTATACTGCAAAACCATTATACAATCATAACTAATTAAATAATATAATACATTTCTGCAGTGGAATTACGTATTTTATTCGAGTCAACCTACCAATTATAATTTGAACGATTATTGGATTTTCAGTGAGTTATTTTCCAATGCATGTTCAGTAAACCACAGAAAGTAAAACTGGTCTATTCTGCAACACTTCAGTCAGCAGATTATGAGATAATTTGACAAAGGAACAGCGATACTGTATTAATGTTTAACAATTTAATAACTGTACACAGTGTTAACTTAATTGAGAATTGTATGGGTTTCTCGGGGTTTTCACAAAAATGTGTAAATTACTAAATAATGTTGTGCCATCTGAACACAAAATTAAGTCGAATGTATGATTAGCGTTAGAAAAATAGTTCTTCATAGAGGTACCTATTTTCATGTATTTAGTTTATTTGCAAACGTTTCTTGTCGGTTAGTTTCATAACGTCATCTAGACGCGCAGGGAAATTATGGAGTTTCAACATGAACTGGTCAAGTTATGTTTTAGTGTTTATTCGTTTAACGCAAAAAAAATCGAGCTAAAACTGCGACAAATTCAGAAACATGGACTGAGTCAGACGTGTTTTAATGTATGGGACAAACGTATTGGTGAAGCATAAAGATGAACTCAAAGATCACTGGTCCATATACAAAGTACATAATGATATATAATAACTGTCACTGTAAATCATATAATTACATAAGTATATTCATGTACAATTTTGTATTGAATTATATCAACTATAATATATGTTGTACACTTACAGAACACAGCCCAACATAATCTACAACAAAACTAAGATGACACACCTAGGCTGATAACTGGTAAGGATAACAGGTGTGTTACTATATATTGTCATTGTATGATGGCATATGCATCGTATACCCTCTCAAAGGTGTTATAAAAATAAGATAAAAGGCTACAGAACGTGACCTTACATTAAATGTATTGGGAGGAAAACAAGATGCAATCCTTTCTGCTTACTTCGTAATCCAATCTGAATTCAGGTCCTATCTATTCATCTACAATTACGAATTGTTTGATTTTTGCATTCGACGTGTATATCTTTACACCTAAATGACAGTTACTAGTTTTATCATAACATATAATACTAACAAGTGACGTCGTATGGTTACTGGTCACATACGTCAGCACATGAAATATATTCAGTATGTCATTCTCTGTAATCGACATGTGTCACAGCAAAATGATGATATCTAGGTAACGTAAATGATAACTTAATTTATGACAATTAAATTGCCAGACATAATGCATATATGTCCGTATTTACATATTACGAAAACATTCGCCTACTTTACCACACACACAGACTTGACACTCATTCATGTACATCAAAGCAAACACGCGCACACTAACACGCAACTACACACCTGCAGCATCCAAACACGAACACGAACGCAGTTCCAAAATTATTCCTCTAGTATATTTACATCGTACGTAACCAATAACTTCAACGGTTCAATTGAACGATACATCGAGAATTGACATCGCACCTTCGCAATATGTTCCCGTGAATCCAGTGTCTGTACAGTTGCACGTGTACCCAGCCTGTGTGATAACGCAGGTTCCTCCGTGCATACAAGGCGAACTGTGGCATGAATCTGTGAAACAATTAATGTCTAGCATAAATGCTTAAAACCTGGTTGAAGTTGTTGACCCGTGTTTTGGTACTTGTTGTAATTCAACGTGTTAGTATTACGTTTTCGTTATGCTGTCCTCCCAATGAAGAAACAGAGCGACCTCTCAAAATAACATCTAGTCTTTGTTAACGTATTAAGAAAAATACATTATAAACAATACAAATGGTAACAGCGATAACAGGTTAAACCAAGGGTGATGACTGTTGCTGAAGATGTCACAATTTGAAGACAGCAATTAAAATGTACCATTGATTACATTCCCAGACATACCAAACTCTTACATGTGCAAATTCATATATTGACGCGAAAAATCGCCTACTTTTATTACCGATCACAGTAATACGTTGAAACTCACACGGGCATCCCAAACCGAACACCGACACACCAACACATACACGAACACACATGCACGAAACCAACACACACACACACACATATTCACGCTTGCACACACTCACATAGTCGCACATAGTCATATGTACACGCCATTCAAATATTATTTCACTGCGTGATCAATAATCGCAGCCGTTCGATTGAACTATCAATCAGTAATTTACGACTTACTTTCGCAATTTGTCCCCTTGAACTGTGACAAATTCAGAAATATGGACTGAGTCACAGGTGATTAATGTATGTGACTAACATATTGGTGAATCATAAAGATTATCCCAAAGATCATTAATCCATATACACAGTATATACTGATATATAATAATGCTACACGACTATAACTACACTGTCACTGTAAATAATATAATTATTACATTTGTACATTCATGTACCATTTTGCCTTGCATTATATCAAATATAATATATTTTGTACACATACAGAACACAGCCCAGCATAATCTACAAAATAACCAAGATGACACACCCAGGCTGATAACTGGTAACGATAACAGGTATGTTGCTATATGTTGTCATTGTATGATGACATGTGCATCTTATACCAAATACTCAAATGGTGAAAATAAGAAAAGATGACTTCAAAACTTGACCTTACATTAAATATATGTTGAGGAAAACAATATGCAATCTTTTCTCCTTACTTCATAATCCAATCTGAATTTAGGTCCTATCTATTAATCTACAATTATGAATTGTTTGATTTTTGCTCACGACGTGTATATCTTCATTCCTAAATGACAGTTATTAGTTTTATCATGACATATAATACTAGCAAGTAACTGGTCACACAGGTCAGCACATGAAATGTATTCAGTCTGTCATTCTCTGTAATCGACATGTGTCTATTCAACTCTACTACAGCAACATGAAGATGTCTAGGTAACGTAAATGACAACTTAATGACAATTAAATTGCCATACATAATGCACATATGTCCAGACTTACATATTGGGAAAAGATTCGCCTACTTTACCACAAACACAGATTTGACACTCACTCATGTACATCAAAGCAAACACGCGCACACAAACACGCAACTACACACCTGCAGCATCCAAACACGAACACGAACGCAATTCCAAAGTTATTCCTCTAGTATATTTACATTGTACGTAACCAATAACTTCAACGGTTCAACTGAACGATACATCGAGAATTGACGTCGCACCTTCGCAATATGTTCCCGTGAATCCAGTGTCTGTACAGTTGCACGTGTACCCAGCCTGTGTGATAACGCAGGTTCCTCCGTGCATACAAGGTGAACTGTGGCATGAATCTGTGAAACAATTAATGTCTAGCACAAATGCTTAAAACCTTGTAGAAATTGTTGACCCATGTTTTGGTTCTTGTTGTAATTCAACGTGTTAGTATTACGTTTTGGTTACGTTGTCCTCCCAATTAAGAAACAGAGCGACCTCTCAAAATAACATCTAGTCTTTGTTAACGTATTAAGAAAAATACATTATAAACAATACAAATGGTAACAGCGATAACAGGTTAAACCAAGGGTGATGACTGTTGCTGAAGATGTCACAATTTGAAGACAGCAATTAAAATGTACCATTGATTACATTCCCAGACATACCAAACTCTTACATGTGCAAATTCATATATTGACGCGAAAAATCGCCTACTTTTATTACCGATCACAGTAATACGTTGAAACTCACACGGGCATCCCAAACCGAACACCGACACACCAACACATACACGAACACACATGCACGAAACCACACACACACACACACACACACACACACACATATTCACGCTTGCACACACTCACATAGTCGCACATAGTCATATGTACACGCCATTCAAATATTATTTCACTGCGTGATCAATAATCGCAGCCGTTCGATTGAACTATCAATCAGTAATTTACGACTTACTTTCGCAATTTGTCCCCTTGAACTGTGACAAATTCAGAAATATGGACTGAGTCACAGGTGATTAATGTATGTGACTAACATATTGGTGAATCATAAAGATTATCCCAAAGATCATTAATCCATATACACAGTATATACTGATATATAATAATGCTACACGACTATAACTACACTGTCACTGTAAATAATATAATTATTACATTTGTACATTCATGTACCATTTTGCCTTGCATTATATCAAATATAATATATTTTGTACACATACAGAACACAGCCCAGCATAATCTACAAAATAACCAAGATGACACACCCAGGCTGATAACTGGTAACGATAACAGGTATGTTGCTATATGTTGTCATTGTATGATGACATGTGCATCTTATACCAAATACTCAAATGGTGAAAATAAGAAAAGATGACTTCAAAACTTGACCTTACATTAAATATATGTTGAGGAAAACAATATGCAATCTTTTCTCCTTACTTCATAATCCAATCTGAATTTAGGTCCTATCTATTAATCTACAATTATGAATTGTTTGATTTTTGCTCACGACGTGTATATCTTCATTCCTAAATGACAGTTATTAGTTTTATCATGACATATAATACTAGCAAGTAACTGGTCACACAGGTCAGCACATGAAATGTATTCAGTCTGTCATTCTCTGTAATCGACATGTGTCTATTCAACTCTACTACAGCAACATGAAGATGTCTAGGTAACGTAAATGACAACTTAATGACAATTAAATTGCCATACATAATGCACATATGTCCAGACTTACATATTGGGAAAAGATTCGCCTACTTTACCACAAACACAGATTTGACACTCACTCATGTACATCAAAGCAAACACGCGCACACAAACACGCAACTACACACCTGCAGCATCCCAAACACGAACACGAACGCAATTCCAAAGTTATTCCTCTAGTATATTTACATTGTACGTAACCAATAACTTCAACGGTTCAACTGAACGATACATCGAGAATTGACGTCGCACCTTCGCAATATGTTCCCGTGAATCCAGTGTCTGTACAGTTGCACGTGTACCCAGCCTGTGTGATAACGCAGGTTCCTCCGTGCATACAAGGTGAACTGTGGCATGAATCTGTGAAACAATTAATGTCTAGCACAAATGCTTAAAACCTGGTAGAAATTGTTGACCCATGTTTTGGTACTTGTTGTAATTCAACGTGTTAGTATTACGTTTTCGGGTTTCGCTTTTCCTCCCAATGAAGAAACAGAGCGACCTCTCAAAATAACATCTAGTCTTTGTTAACGTATTAAGAAAAATACATTATAAACAATACAAATGGTAACAGCGATAACAGGTTAAACCAAGGGTGATGACTGTTGCTGAAGATGTCACAATTTGAAGACAGCAATTAAAATGTACCATTGATTACATTCCCAGACATACCAAACTCTTACATGTGCAAATTCATATATTGACGCGAAAAATCGCCTACTTTTATTACCGATCACAGTAATACGTTGAAACTCACACGGGCATCCCAAACCGAACACCGACACACCAACACATACACGAACACACATGCACGAAACCACACACACACACACACACACACATATTCACGCTTGCACACACTCACATAGTCGCACATAGTCATATGTACACGCCATTCAAATATTAGTTCACTGCGTGATCAATAATCGCAGCCGTTCGATTGAACTATCAATCAGTAATTTACGACTTACTTTCGCAATTTGTCCCCTTGAACTGTGACAAATTCAGAAATATGGACTGAGTCAGAGGTGATTAATGTATATGACTAACATATTGGTGAATCATAAAGATTATCCCAAAGATCATTAATCCATATACACAGTATATACTGATATATAATAATGCTACACGACTATAACTACACTGTCACTGTAAATAATATAATTATTACATTTGTACATTCATGTACCATTTTGCCTTGCATTATATCAAATATAATATATTTTGTACACATACAGAACACAGCCCAGCATAATCTACAAAATAACCAAGATGACACACCCAGGCTGATAACTGGTAACGATAACAGGTATGTTGCTATATGTTGTCATTGTATGATGACATGTGCATCTTATACCAAATACTCAAATGGTGAAAATAAGAAAAGATGACTTCAAAACTTGACCTTACATTAAATATATGTTGAGGAAAACAATATGCAATCTTTTCTCCTTACTTCATAATCCAATCTGAATTTAGGTCCTATCTATTAATCTACAATTATGAATTGTTTGATTTTTGCTCACGACGTGTATATCTTCATTCCTAAATGACAGTTATTAGTTTTATCATGACATATAATACTAGCAAGTAACTGGTCACACAGGTCAGCACATGAAATGTATTCAGTCTGTCATTCTCTGTAATCGACATGTGTCTATTCAACTCTACTACAGCAACATGAAGATGTCTAGGTAACGTAAATGACAACTTAATGACAATTAAATTGCCATACATAATGCACATATGTCCAGACTTACATATTGGGAAAAGATTCGCCTACTTTACCACAAACACAGATTTGACACTCACTCATGTACATCAAAGCAAACACGCGCACACAAACACGCAACTACACACCTGCAGCATCCAAACACGAACACGAACACGAACGCAATTCCAAAGTTATTCCTCTAGTATATTTACATTGTACGTAACCAATAACTTCAACGGTTCAACTGAACGATACATCGAGAATTGACGTCGCACCTTCGCAATATGTTCCCGTGAATCCAGTGTCTGTACAGTTGCACGTGTACCCAGCCTGTGTGATAACGCAGGTTCCTCCGTGCATACAAGGTGAACTGTGGCATGAATCTGTGAAACAATTAATGTCTAGCACAAATGCTTAAAACCTTGTAGAAATTGTTGACCCATGTTTTGGTTCTTGTTGTAATTCAACGTGTTAGTATTACGTTTTGGTTACGTTGTCCTCCCAATTAAGAAACAGAGCGCCCTCTCAAAACATCATCTAGTCTTTGTTAACGTATTAAGACAAATACATTATAAACATTACAAATGGTAAAAGCGATAACAGGTTAAACCAAGGGAGATGACTGGTGCTGAAGATGTCACAATTTGAAGACGGCAATTAAAATGTACCATACCAAACTCTTACATGTGCAAATTCATATATTGACGCGAAAAAATCGCCTACTTGTATTAACGAACACAGTAACACGTTGACACTCACACGTGCATACCAAAACGAACACCCACACACCAACACATACACGCACACACATGCACGAAACCACACACACACATATTCACGCTTGCTCACACTCACATAGTCGCACATAGTCATATGTACACGCCATTCAAGTATTATTTCACTGCGTGATCAATAATCTCAGCCGTTCGATTGATCGATCAATCGGTAACTTACAACTTACTTTCACAATGAGTCCCCGTGAATCCAGTGTCAGTACAGTTGCACGTGTACCGTAATGATGTAGCAACGCACCTTCCTCCGTGCATACAAGGTGAACTGTAGCACACACCTGTAAAACAACTTAAGATCAATATTAATATCCACAATTGATTGACCATATTTTTGTTTGAGTTGTAATTCAACATGATATTTCTATGTATTCCAACACAAATTTTGAAGGATTTGATTACGTTCACAAAACAAGCAAACACATAGTCGGTGCTAGCGTGTATTGAAGCATATAAAACAAAATATACTTCAATTAATCTAGAATTTTTTTATACCAAATTTCAATAAAGCACAACTATGCTAATAGCAAAAACAGTAGCAATAACAACAATTACTACTATTATTTCTACTACTAATTATAATCATAATAATAACAACAACAGTAATACTAATTAGAACAATACTTCTACTACTACTTCCACTACCACTAATACTAACTTTGATAATAATACTAATTAGTATTAGTATTATACGCGATGAAATTATAAGCAAACGTTCAAGGAATTCAAATATAAAATATTTACCTAAACTAATTGCTAGAACATGTCTATGCCCCTGTTGAAGTTCCAGTGCAGACGGCTGTATAAGGGCATATTCGTCACGAGTTGCCAGATTCCTCAAGAACGTTTCGTCGTTGATGCTTCCAATGCCTAAAATAAGTCCGACAGGTATGTATATATTACAACTACACACACACACACACATATATATATATATATATATATATATATATATATATATATATATATATATTATATATATATTAATAATCAAATCATAAATATTAATATATGTATATAATATAGTATATATCATTATATAATATATATATATATATATATGCAGTACTAGCAGTGCAGGGCAGCGCAGCGCAGCGCAGCGCAGCGCAGCGCAGCGCAGCGCAGCGCAGCGCAGCGCAGCGCAGCGCAGCGCAGCGCAGCGCAGCGCAGCGCAGCGCAGCAGCGCAGCGCAGCGCAGCGCAGCGCAGCGCAGCGCAGGCAGTGTGTGTAGTCGTAGGTACGCGTCGCGTCGTCGCGTCGCGTCGCGTCGCGTCGCGTCGCGTCGCGTCGCGTCGCGTCGCGTCGCGTCGCGTCGCGTCGCGTCGCGTCGCGTCGCGTCGCGTCGCGTCGCGTCGCGTCGCGTCGCGTCGCGTCGCGTCGTCGTCGTCGCGTCGCGTCGCGTCGCGTCGCGTCGCGTCGCGTCGCGTCGCGTCGCGTCGCGTCGCGTCGCGTCGCGTCGCGTCGCGTCGCGTCGCGTCGCGTCGCGTCGCGTCGCGTCGCGTCGCGTCGGGTCGCGTCGCGGCGCGTCGCGTCGCGTCGCGTCGCGTCGCGTCGCGTCGCGTCGCGTCGCGTCGCGTCGCGTCGCGTCGCGTCGCGTCGCGTCGCGTCGCGTCGCGTCGCGTCGCGTCGCGTCGCGTCGCGTCGCGTCGCGTGCGCGTCGCGTCGCGTCGCGCTCGCGTCGCGCCTGCGCCGTCGCGTGCGCGTCGCGCGTCGCGTCGCGTCGCGTCGCGTCGCGTCGCGCGTGCGCGTGCGCGTGCGTGCGCGTCGCGCGTGCGCGTGCGCTGCGTGCGCGTGCGCGTCGCGTCGCGTCGCGTCGCGTCGCGTCGCGTCGCGTCGCGTCGCGTCGCGTCGCGTCGCGTCGCGTCGCGTCGCGTCGCGTCGCGTCGCGTCGCGTCGCGTCGCGTCGCGTCGCGTCGCGTCGCGTCGCGTCGCGTCGCGTCGCGTCGCGTCGCGTCGCGTCGCGTCGCGTCGCGTCGCGTCGCGTCGCGTCGCGTCGCGTCGCGTCGCGTCGCGTCGCGTCGCGTCGCGTCGCGTCGCGTCGCGTCGCGTCGCGTCGCGTCGCGTCGCGTCGCGTCGCGTCGCGTCGCGTCGCGTCCGCGTCGCGTCGCGTCGCGTCGCGTCGCTCGCGCGCGTCGCGCGCGTGCGCCGGCGCGTCGCGCCGCTGCGCCGTGCGCCGTGCGCCGTGCGCCGTGCGCCGTGCGCCGTGCGCCGTGCGCCGTGCGCCGTGCGCCGTGCGCCGTGCGCGTGCGCGTGCGCGTGCGCGTGCGCGTGCGCGTGCGCGTGCGCGTGCGCGTGGGTGTGTTTCTGCTGTCTGCAATTTTTGACAATTGTGTTAACTGTTAAATATTTATTGACCATTACTGTGCTACATTAAACTGATTAATCATTACAGGCACTTTTGATGATAACGAATGAAACCACTGTTTTACTGTCAATGGGTGACAGTGAGACAGTTCAGTGACCGACTACCCATACGTCAACTTACCGACAATTATGATATCGATGCCAGCAGTGTCGGCTAATTTTACTTCAGTAGCTAAGCGGAGTGTATCATTTGCCTTCCCGTCCGTTATGATAACAGATACGTATTTTTGATGCGACTGTCCAGCGGATCTTGCGATTTCTCGAAATATCCATCGCATAGAAATCACAGCTCTGGTTAGCCCAAGTGTCGTAGGTAGGCGTTTCAGTTCAGCATTTATATCTGCAGTTGTGTTTTCGCCTACTTTCACCTGTGTGTTAGATAGTGGCATTCAATCAATTCGTACCGCAACACTGGTGAACATCACCCACTTAAATCTTATCTGCTTCGTTTCAGTGGAAACAGACATTAGTCGCAGTATTCTCTTTAATCCACTTGTTCAAGTTGTGTGTGCTAATAGTTATTATAACGCAACATTTTACAGCAATGTTAAAACGAGGTCGTAACGTTGCTGTGTATGGCTTCTCCTAGGTCGCTTATTTTCTCTGCATATTATGTCATTCATATAATTAGCACACAAATGGAAGGTCCATGACTAATATTACCTTATTTACATATTAAAACCAAATCATTTACGTTGATTTATACATTCACTGCACCTTAAACTGTGGCATGGCCGCTGCTGTCTGCCAACATTGACAATATGTGCTCACTGTGCCATACTTGTTCCGGTGTGTGATACTTTGTTCTGAAGCATGTTGCTGTATAGAACAATGTTGTTGGGTATACGGACGCGTGTGCAGCCGACTATACACCACTCTTGGACAGCAACATTGCACCTATGTCGGCTACCAGCTAGACGTGGCGCAACTGCTGCAGTAAGACGTCGATCTGGACCCATTACCAAGATTTAGCCAGGTAAACTTTGTTTACAAAGCGTCTGGTATATACAGAGGAAACCGTGTTCAGCTGACATCGGGATGCTCAGATACGTTCGTTGCATCTGACGATTGTTTGACGTTCGCTTTGATCAACAAATTCGAAATAAGCATTGTTTTTGCGTGATTACATAGACGAACGCAATCTTGGCCTTGTCGCCATGACACAAACTTGGTTCGGTTAAGATGATACGGCTGCTGTGACTTAATTATGCGCATGACATCTCACATTACTCCACCAGCCATGCAGTGGGGTTCGTCGTTGTGGTGACGTAGGAGTTCTGATTCGGAAATCACTGCGACACGTTTATCGCTCCGAAGTTGACATACGCTAGTAAGGTGTTTCGTATTGGGCGGAACACACTTACGGGCCGCGCTATGCGCGTCATAGCTGTCTACCGACTACCATCCTCGGACTTCTGCTCCTTTAGGATGTTGCCTGTCTCCTGGGACCATCCTCGGACTTCTGCTCCTTTAGGATGTTGCCTGTCTCCTGAGACCATCCTCGGACTTCTGCTCCTTTAGGATGTTGCCTGTCTCCTGAGACCATCCTCGGACTTCTGCTCCTTTAGGATGTTGCCTGTCTCCTGCCCCCCCCCCAAGTGAGACTATCAAGCCTGGCGATTTTAATATGCGCTACGGTGATGGAATGTGTATGCAATGAACCGGACCGATTTTAATGGAAACACCTGGATATAAACAAGATATCATAGACTTTACCCATCACCTTGGCAAATCACTGGACCTCAACATCACATGGAAAACATCACACAGTATCGCCGCCAAACTAAAACCAACAGAAATGGTCACCGACCACTATGTAGTTGGGTGTAAACTGCATCAGGCCAACCACCGCGCCTGACACGCTACTTATGCAGGTTTGCAGCTGATCTTGCGGTTTGTGATTGTGCTACTCGTGTGGATCCTACAGCCACTCTCACTCGGCCTGAATCCTGTCTAGGCACGACAGTTACAATACTACCTGCAGACAAACGGCATATTACCAGCCTACCAGAGCATATATCTCCCACACCATGTCGCTGAGACCGCGCTTCTGCGAATCCACAACGATGTGGCGCAGTCGGCTGTGTACGTCTAGGTGTACATCTCGTGTTGCTCGACCATTCTTCGGCATTCGACACAATTGATCACGCCACTATTTTGCACAGCTACGATATATGTTATGCAGCACAGGCTTAAATCGCGTGATATATATATATATATATATATATATATAAATATATATATATATATATATATATATATATATATATATATATATATATATATTGGTATACAAGAGAAAAGCATCGCAGTTCAGTATCATGGAGACTGCTGTTCGGCAGGGGTATGTCCTTGGGCCCATAATATTTAATGTTTACATGGCGCCGCTAGAAAATATTTTCCTACACTACATGGTACACGTAATCATCTATATCCCGGTGATACTCAGCGGAACGTCGACTTTCCTCCAAACGATCACGCTGGGGCTACTACGCGCGCATGGATGCGGGTCTTCGAAACACCAAAGTCTGTGACGAACGGCCACTGCTCAAACGGACCAAAACGCAGGCCATTGCCATCAAATCTGTCACTCTCAGCGCGCCAATGACACTCTCACAAGTTGATGTCTGCGGACAGCTTGAGGCAACACCCACTCTCAAGAGAGAGACCTTGGTTTTGCTATTGAAACCATATTGTCGATGGCAGCACAAGTAGCAGCCGCAGGTCGGGTGTATCACCTGCCCGTTTACGCGATGCCCTACTTCAAGAATAGACTACGGGAACGCTATTCTGTATGTAATATCGGACGGGTTGCTCCACCACCTTCAAATGGTATAACACTCCTACTAGGCAGGCGATCGGCAAAGCTCCACGTTAGCACTGGACATCCTGGACTGGTTAAGGTGGCGTATTCATTACAAGGTACTCATAATTGTGTTCAACGCCCTACCCTGCGTCATTTATTTCACCATGCGAGCTGCGCCGTACACTCCGGTCAACGGATAAATGTTGGTCTTTCTCGTGGGCAGGACCGACCCTGTGGAATGTCTTGTCGGAAGATCTGTCACTGATACAGTGCATGGAGACATTTAAATCACGCCATAAAACATTACTTTAAACTCGCTTTTAATGTTTAGTCGTCATATTGTTATGTATTAGTCGTTATGCCACACATATATTTATTATTTGACAAATTATGTATTTTATTATTATTATTATTATTATTATTATATCTACGTTATGTTTTACACGATATCGAATTTTGTGAACACTTCTGAACAGAGATCTACTTTGGATTTTAGTGTATACGTAAAATTATTATTATTATACATTTTAACCGCAATATAACTTCGCGAGCGCTTGCGGGTGTGTTTATGGGAGCGAGCATGCATGTGTGTGTGCGTGGGTGCATGCGTGAGTGAGAACTTGGGGAGTAATATTGCGACTGGGTTGATACACTTCTTATATATTCTTATATATTCTTATATATTTTATATATTCTTATACATTCTTATACATTCTTATATATTCTTATATATTCTTATATGTTCTTATATATATATATATATATTATTCTGATATATTCTGATATATTCTGATATATTCTGATATATTCTGATATATTCTGATATATTCTGATATATTCTTATACATTCTTATACATTCTTATACATTCTTATACATTCTTATACATTCTTATACATTCTTATACATTCTTATATATTCTTATATATTCTTATATATTCTTATATATTCTTATATATTCTTATATATTCTTATATATTCTTATATATTCTTATATATTCTTATATATTCTTATATATTCTTATATATTCTAAGTAGGGATACGATTCGTATCGCAATACAGACTACATTGTCTACGTATATGCCTACGGCTGTAATGTACGTCACAATTCATGATACGCGTTCTTCGTACAGTGTACCTTAAGTTGCGTTGTTTAACGTGTTATATGAGTACACCGGAGTACCGCTCCGGCAAAGGGAAATATGGCAATACCTGTATTATTTGTCTTCAGCCTCACATCATGACGTGAAGCTTACATTGTTTCTGATAATCGTTTCCATATATTCTTATATATTCTTATATATTCTTATATTTTCTTATATATTCTTATGTATTCTTATATATTCTTATGTATTCTTATGTATTATTATGTATTCTTATGTATTCTTATAGATTCTTATATATTCTTATATATTCTTATATATTCTTATATATTCTTATATATTCTTATATATTCTTATATATTCTTATATATTCTTATATATTCTTATATATTCTTATATATTCTTATATATTCTTATATATTCTTATATATTCTTATATATTCTTATATATTCTTATATATTCTTATATATTCTTATATATTCTTATATATTCTTATATATTCTTATATATTCTTATATATTCTTATATATTCTTATATATTCTTATATATTCTTATATATTCTTATATATTCTTATATATTCTTATATATTCTTATATATTCTTATATATTCTTATATATTCTTATATATTCTTATATATTCTTATATATTCTTATATATTCTTATATATTCTTATATATTCTTATATATTCTTATATATTCTTATATATTCTTATATATTCTTATATATTCTTATATATTCTTATATATTCTTATATATTCTTATATATTCTTATATATTCTTATATATTCTTATATATTCTTATATATTCTTATATATTCTTATATATTCTTATATATTCTTATATATTCTTATATATTCTTATATATTCTTATATATTCTTATATATTCTTATATATTCTTATATATTCTTATATATTCTTATATATTCTTATATATTCTTATATATTCTTATATATTCTTATATATTCTTATATATTCTTATATATTCTTATATATTCTTATATATTCTTATATATTCTTATATATTCTTATATATTCTTATATATTCTTATATATTCTTATATATTCTTATATATTCTTATATATTCTATATATTCTTATATATTCTTATATATTCTTATATATTCTTATATATTCTTATATATTCTTATATATTCTTATATATTCTTATATATTCTTATATATTCTTATATATTCTTATATATTCTTATATATTCTTATATATTCTTATATATTCTTATATATTCTTATATATTCTTATATATTCTTATATATTCTTATATATTCTTATATATTCTTATATATTCTTATATATTCTTATATATTCTTATATATTCTTATATATTCTTATATATTCTTATATATTCTTATATATTCTTATATATTCTTATATATTCTTATATATTCTTATATATTCTTATATATTCTTATATATTCTTATATATTCTTATATATTCTTATATATTCTTATATATTCTTATATATTCTTATATATTCTTATATATTCTTATATATTCTTATAATTTTATATATTCTTATATATTCCTTATATATTCTTATATAATTCTTATATTATTCTTATATATTCAAGTAGTGGATAGAATATGGCAATACTGTATATTTTTCTTACTATATGACTGGCTTATATATGTTTCTGATAATCTTCATATAATTGCGTATGTTACTGTGTTTTAGATAACGGATGTCGTGGTATAAAGGAAATACCTGTTTTTAATATGTTAAAGCCAAGTTTCGTTTTTGTAATAACAAAATACTACAATATACCTACTGACATAGCAAGAACGATTGTTTAGTTCCGCCACAACGATGGTTTAGTTTGTTCGTGTTCTGGAATGCCGCCAGTATATTCAAAGTAGTCGTTGCTTCAACGTAATTAAATAAATGTAATCACTTGTGACTGGTTTCTGATCAGTAAGTAACTACACATTACATTTCATGATCCAAATGTTTGTGACTAGTATAGAAAAGTATTTCACCCTCACTTAAATAATCAAGGTCACAGCTGTCTCGAAGGCTCTCATTGGTCCACGTGACCAGATCATAAGATCCGGAAGCCGCCATTTTGGTCATTACTTTAAAGTCAGAATGATTGCGACTTTTCTGATTGGTCCTTCTTCGGTCGAAGTGTGTTGTGATTGGTTCGTGCGTTTTACCCAGAATCCCTGACGACATCCGGTTATGCGACCGACATTATGATCCATTCAGATTACCAACGTCAAGATGAGCGACAAAAGGGATGCTAGAATTAATGGTTATCGATACCTCTTTGCGCAATTGCTATGAGTCGAGTCGTTTCATTGGTCAACTCGATGTTCCGGAAGCCGCCATTTTAGTCATTACGTTAAGATCAGAATGCTTGCGACTTTTCTGATTGGTCCAAGTTCTCGTGTAACAGCGCAAAAAGATCATGAGTCATGAGGAATGTGTTTACGCCAAATTCTTGAGTAACTGCGCAAAAAGATCATGAGTTATGTGGAATGTGTTTACGCCACATAGCAGTGCTTAAGGTTGCGATGCCTCCCGAAATGCGAATGTATATCGTGTATTTACACTAAGGACTTGCTGAATTACTGATTATATATGCTGCATCGTGTCTTGTTTTTGTTTGCATCCTTGTATTACTGGGAATTATTTTACTACGATGTTATGCTGTCGTGAGCGAAATCGCACGATTCGCAACATCGTAACGGAAGATGTGTAACAAATAGACTAAAGCAGTCATTTCATGCATTAAGACACACACTAGGAGTATGCATCTTTATGTGGTCTTTCAAATAGTACATTGTGTGTTAACAGTCTATGTATGGAAAAAATGCTGCGGAAAGTGAGCGTGGAAAAAATCGGATTAGGCAAAATGCACAATGCAGGTGCAGAAACGGTGGCGCCTCACTGTGGCTTGGTGGAGCAACGGCACCCACCGACTGTCAGCGTCCTCACTTCTACACATGCGCTTGTTAAGCGGAAGGGAAAGTCCAGATATGTTAAAGTTCGTCTCCTCGTTCTTTGTTAACCAGATTTACATGGATATGAAAGATTCAAACGGATTGTTAGTTGGCGATTAATCATCTCGTTTAGAATGCCGGTTTTTCCAACTGGTCTTTTTTCAACAGTTCATAAATATCATGTTCAACAGTATACCGGTAAACGGTTCACAGTTCTAGTAACGTGCCATTTGGATAAGCACTCACCCTATATTGCGCATTGGTGTCGAACGTCATGAGTCCAAATTTTGCCGGCTTAATGTCATTAATTAGAATGCCGGTGAATATTCCAGCTAATTCAGTATCAATGCCTTGGGCAGTATCTGCCAGGAATAACATTACTCTTTGTTTGCACTCAGCGTTAGACCCTGAAATTAATGTATATATGAATGAAAACACGTTTCAACAACAGAAAGGGACAACATATACATATAACAGTTGCAGCAAAATTGTCATCAACAACAGCTTTGAAGTCACGGTTATGTTTTGTTTGCGTAAGATTGCAGAATCCATGTGACTTAACAAACACACATACAAATGAAATGTAACTAATATAGTTGTGTCAAACATGTTTTTAAGAATGTTGTAATTCAGTTGTAACATTTGAGAATGAGTCATGTATTACCATGGTTTCCAAATGGTAATAGTATTACATTGTTTTCTAACATCCGCGACTTAATGCTCTGGCGTCCGCAGTTTAGTTATTTAGCGGCCGCCAGATCATTATAGGGTGACCACCATATACTTAAAGGAAATAAGAACAGCGTTTGCTTTAATTCATATTGTATTACATCTTGCAATACATTTCCATGTCCGCCAAGCCAAGCAAAAATAACAACTATGTAATTAAAATACCAGACGATTGGGCTAATCGTCTACCAATGATTTCGCGTGTCCGTTTTGCTTTCGGTCTGCTTATGCAGGGCTGCTCCCATCTGATACCCACGCAAACAATTAATGTTTGTCATGGCAGCATAATACCGTATGTACATCCGACGATGCCATTTTCGCTGTTCGCACAACGATATTTTCTCTGACAACGACAACAAATAAAATAATCGGGCGGAAGACCTTAATGTAACAATATGGGTGCTTTGATAGGTCTCTAAATGTATTTTCTGACTTTTACCATAGTCGGTTTCTCACGTTTTATAGCCCATGTGCGCAGTTAAATTAAAAAGAAATGGTTACACCATGTAGTTTATATATATATATATATATATATATATATATATATATATATATATATATATATATATATATGTATCAAATATTATACATATTATATATATAATATATTACCATATATAATATATATTATTTAGTATATATAATATATGTACACATATATACATATATATAAATATACAGATGTATATATATATATATATATATATATATATATATATATATATATATATATATATATATAACGATGGCATAATTATCAAACAATATCAACATGTAATGTATTGTGAACAAGGTTGATGAATTGCAATGCTGAACAGCGTAATAAGAAAGTTTAAAATAAATGGGTAGGGATCCTCTCTTCATATAGTGACGAAAGCAGGGAATTTCATAGACTGAACTTATTACATTACTATTTATTACATTACTATATTGATCGTTTAGTATACCAGCACGTACCCTTAACATTGCCTGGTGTGCTAGTTCATATGTACATTTGGGTCACCATAGTATTAGTTATATCGGAATATACATAATGTTGTGTTATACGTTAGTGTAAATAAGAAACGTGTCATACTACCTTTGCACTTGTAAGATGCACCCAGATCGGGTATTTTCGAAAAGACATTGAAATCGTCGATTTCTGCAATTCAAAAATCGATGAGTACATTAATATTCAACCCCACATATTTACCAATTAACACTTTGTTCACCTACTTACAATACGCCGCGCATTTCGAAATAGCACACTATTTGAATTTTAAATGAAATAACAACTGAATCAGTAAATAATGTAGACCGGGCAATGAGCGTATGGCCGTATTGGTCAATTTTCACGAAACGTCGACAAAATCTGCTTTGGGGGGTAAATAAAAAATTCAATATTTCACGTTTTCTTTGTAGTCAATAATAAATAACATGCCAAGGTATACAGGAAATAAATGTGGGTAGGTTAACTAGTAAAACCGGATCTTTGGCATCGCTTTGAAGTTGGGTGTCATTGTTGCGCGAAACCGAGCGTATGCACGCACATGGTGTGTCTAATATATATGTTGTGGTACTTCATTTGTTCGCAAAGTGTTCTAGTTTATTTTGTTTGAGCATGTGATAGGTTTATGGTTCAAAATGGACAGAAGTGGCAATGTTTGTAAATATTCTTTTGTTTTTATGCAATTTAGAGATTATAATACATTTTCGGTACATCGTAAAAAGAGTAAAGCGGTCATATCCTTACTTGTCATTCTTAGAGGAACTGCTTGTATAGTATCACCGTAAATGCAGGTATAAAATTAACAATTACCTTTTAAACGGAACAAACCTCATGCGGATACTGTCATATGTAGCCTTCATAAGGATATTTAAAATAGGTATACGCTCAGTATCGCTGAAAGGCATTCGTCGTAAGTATTTTCAAAATAGAAAATACTTGTTCTAAGGGGCATTTGTCTGATTCTGCTCGGCCTCGGCGTGTTGTCCTGAGACAATTACCTGCACTATTTTCCAGTCATCACCATTTCTGATCTGAGGAAATGCATTTCTCGTTTAACTCAGACGTCGTCATTATGGCAAGAAGTATATTTTAACCAAGTAATTGTCATGTCGATTATTTTGTAATGTTAGGGATGAGTAAAACCTCTTCTTTTCAGCTAATGTGCCGTCCGTCACGAACTGTAGGTCGTCTACAGTTGGTTTTCTAGTGACACAAGACACTAGTTTTAGTTTATACAGTGGTTCTGTAAATATTGGACATCAGACAAATATGTTATACGTTACGGAGATCACGTGTAATTCAACTCATGACCTAATTAGTTATGTGCAAGCATCGAATACATTCTGCTAATCAGAATAACAAAATTATTAAGCAACTTATTCTACTAATGTGCTTACTGCTACAGTAATTTGCTACATTAGTAAGTGATAACCATGGCAATCACCTCATCGACAAACTAAACTTGTCTACTATACTCATATTCTACGAAAGCATGATATGAACTGAACATTTCCTTTATTCAGCAATGTGTGCAACACAACCAACATGTTTTTACTCTTCGATAGTTGACACCATCTGGTCGTTTACGACGGCCACTGCTGGAGCTTGTTTCACGTGAATTTTCCTCCAACTGATCCCGGATGACAGCATCAGGGACAATTCTCCACCCGTCACAGTGTGGGTGAAATATCCGCCCCTTCATAGCAACAGTCATGGTAACATGATTTGCCTCTCATCAATAGGGTGTTATCCACTGGCACAATAGCATGCGCCTCCAATAAGCCATTCACTGCATGTGGCTTCCGTCATAAGCTTCAGCTTACCTGTGATATGTCTGATTTGCTTCTGCTGTGTGAAGGCCCAGTTACAATTTCCTCTGAATTCTGGGAGTTCTCTTATCAGTGTTTAGAAGAAGGTGTCAATGTCCTCCACCACTTCAATTTGTGCTGATGATAGTCTTGTAATGCACGTCTTTCTTGATCCACTGTTTATATTTGATTGGTATTGTGCAGTCCACGTCATTCAGTTTCTCCGTTATGGTTTCGTCACTCATCGAGGTTAATTCAGATAAGGACTTTGGGAGTACTTTGGAGGCATTCGCCGTCATGGACATGTTGGCGTGACGCTGGCATAGGCACACGTATCTCTGAACTTGACATTGGATGGTCTTCCACTGCAGAATGCAGGAAATGATACGTTAATTTCGCTGAATTCAAGACAGAACTTCCTGTAGATGTTTTGCATAGTCTCCGTCAGTGAGAAGGTTTCTCTTCCCCTGATTCTTTCAACGTAACGCATTTCTATTTTCTGATCTCCTCAGAAATTCCGCTACCAACATATTATCTTCCGTGATTTGGCTGTGGCCTTCTTCGTGTTTCTCCCCTTCTTCTGGTAGTGGCAGCAGTACGTCATTTTGAGATGGTAAATTTGCATACGTATAAACGTCATAACTAATAGAAGAAAAATGGCTGTATTTCTAATGTATCATTGTCACATACCTTAAGTAACACCAGACAAATATGTGGAAAAAACGTCTACTAATATGTAAAACTCTCTCCAAAAGCAGTGCGTGTATGTCATTCGCTTGGTATGGTCCAAAACTACCCCACGTCGAAATATGAGTCTATTATATTTTACTACAGGTTTAAAAACAGTTGGGAAGCCAATTTAACCTATACAGGTGTTATCTAAATAAGCTTAACATAATTATATATATATATATATATATATATATATATATATATATATATATATATATATATATATATATATCAATTAGTATATTTGTACACTTATTTAGCCTTGTATACGCTTTGTTGAATATCATACGCTTGGTATCGGCCAAACTACCCCACCACATATATTGTTCCTGCGGCCCACCCAGTCAACAAAACACTGCCATTTTCCATCCATCGTTAAATGGGTAAAGAAAGTACACCCTCGTGATTATTGGTTAATGCATAATTCGTGTTAATATAAGTAGTATATAGACAAAAATGAAAGCGTACAATATGGATTTCAAAAGTTACCCCCCTAAAGCAAATTCTGTCTACGTTTCGTGATAATTGACCATATATATATATATATATATATATATATATATATATATATATATATATATATATATATATAAATATATATATATATATATATATATATATATATATATATTATACTACTCCGAATAGACTACGGAAGGCCACATCGCAGCGAAACACATGTTATGACGCTCTCCTGAAAGCTCGGAGCGCCAGCTATGCGCATGCGTGCACACACGCACGCACGCACGCACACACACACACACACATACACATACACACACACACACACACACACACACAATATATATATATATATATATATATATATATATATATATATATATATAAAGAAGATAAATGCACCGGGATTGCAAAAACAATGAGTATGTATCCACAACACTAACTTACAACACCCGACAGCTCGTCTCGGTAATGGTAACAATGCACAACCCACGAATGCGGTGAATATCATCATCCAAATCAACTACAGGTAATTCAAAGCTAACTCTATTTTGAAACGAAATCGAAGTGCTCCGTTGCTAATTGTTGCTAATTGTGCATTAGTTATGATTGATTAATAATGGTAGCCAATGCCACATTAAATGTACCTATTATTGTGTTAGCTTATCATTAAACACGGCGTCAAACAACAACAAAGCCCAGTGAGTTGTATGTGCATATGCATTGTACGTAACATTGTACACATCATTTTGTATCGATCGATCTAATGGGCTCATTCTAAAATGTTATGTTCTACAAGTGCATTCGATGTCACCACTGGTGTAGGCGGAATTGCGCATGTAGCAAAACAAATTGAATTAAACGACCTGTTTTATCCAAAGTATATTCGATATGTAAATATTACCTGGCCTATTATATTTCTAGTGCCATATAATGTTTGCAGCACAGCAACGAAACTAATATGATATTAATATTATATAATTACAGTGATTCCGAATACACGGTTACTGCAACATTGTATCATCGCACTGGTCCCATCTGTAACGTTAGCTGCTGCAAACGCTGCTATATAAAATTGTATTTCAATTTTTTTTTTAATTGCATGATCATTAAATGACAAATTTTGTCTGGCACTGATTTGTCAAGTCTGTAGCAAAAATAAATTACAAAGCAAATAGGACGGATATCTTGATTTCAGCTAGTCAGTCCTATTGTTACTAAAGAGGGGTCACCGTACGGACATACACTTACCAAGTATACGCAGTGCAACATCACATTGAAATTTGCGTAATTCACTGGCTCTAGCAAATGTCGTGAATACAATTGCATTACATTCGGTGCCGGTGCATATTTCACTTTTGCGATCATTAATTGTATTCACAACATTTGCCATGCCTGTTTTCCGTATCGTTAAAGCCGACACACTGAATAATTTCGCGATTTCCGCTTTTAAGCGCGTCGCGCTGTTGTAAGCGCCAATTTGAACCTGGGTGACAAGAAGACATTAACCCGAGATGAAACATGGAAACCATTGTTCAGAACGTTCTTAACTGACACAGCAAACAATATTACGTTTCATTATTTATTGTAAGACGGACCAGTCTGATCTCACACGTGAGTAGTAGCTTTGGCAGACAGTTGGTTTAGGAGGGGACAACTCGTATTCAAGACAATATACAGGTCTAGTTCATTATTCATTGATTACAATGCCCTACGGAAAGGATCACTTTGGGAAAAACACGACATGGGTTACCGTGTGCAACCACATAGGGTAAGACTAAATGACCCACATCATATGCTCTTGCTTGATCATTGCGAGATTGGATAACAACATATTGGGTCCGAGGCATCTGTGAAAAATCAGCGAAAACTTGAAAAGTCGCGCAACCGGGCACCGACTCTTGCGATGTCTGGTGTACCACCCTCAATATAGGAACACCGACTCGGAAACATGTGGATGTGGTGACCATGATGATTAGGAGGAGACAACTTGCATTGATGGGTGTAGAATGAACTAAGTGGAAAGGTGAACAGGCCGTTGATCTGGATAAAGATTTGCAAGGGAGAGGAAAGGTGAAACGGAGAGGGGCTTAGGATGCAGTATGCAGTCAGTCATCAGAATGGAGCGAGTGACGGCACGACAAGTTGTGAAAGGCTGCACAGAAGAATCTAGTTGCAGGACAGCGAATAAATACATTTTAAATTGTATTGTAAGGTTTGCTTGATTGATATATGTATACGTGTTCACATGCGTGCCTGAAAGAAGTTAAACATTTATAGGCACAGCGCCAAGGTTGGGAACATCATGTAATTAGCATATTAGCCTAACTAACATTATTCCAGATACAACGTTTTAATTAGTATGCCTAGAATAATGTGTCATATCACTTCTCTATACAAGTTTGACCAGCGAGGAATTAATTGATTATGTTTAAAGGCCAATAACAATGCACAATACATCGGCATAACTACATTAAACTGTCCCTCGATATGCAATTGTACATTCATGCCATTTAGTTCAAATGGGGCGGCTCACAAGACTGTTAGCCATAAATGTAAGTAATGTTGATATGTTGAAAACCTTGAAGACGATTTGACATAGAGCAGAAACAAATACTACATAAGCAGCCATTATTACGATATTAAATTTATTTTGACATAATTATAACCCAATTTCCATTTTAAAAAAACCAGATTCGGCGGAGATGGGGTAATTATTTACAAAAAGGTGCTTTCACAGAAAATACTGTTTTTGCAATGCTATTTTCCATTGCTAGCAGCATAAGCCAGCATTCTCGTGTGACCAACACCTGGATAGATGCTACATGATATTACTAAACATAGGCCAGCATTCTCGTGTAACCAACACCTGGATAGATGCTACATGATATATTCGATTACCCAGAATGTTTACTGATTTCGTTGTTAAAAAGGTTTGCCAGGTTTGCAGTTAATGTAGTGGTTATTATTACTACGATATAAATGTTCATAACGTCCGCAATTCCCAATATATTAAAACATTTTAAAAAGTCTGGAAGGTATAATGATGGGGTCTCATTGTGAGTGGTAATTTTGCAGTCCCCTGAGCGCTATACTAACAATGTTATTGTGAGTTGCGCAAGGCCATCGCTTTCGTTGGCAGTTTCAATAAACTGTGTTTTCTTCAAAAATGGGGTTAGTCTTAATAAGAATGATTTGTCCCAAAGAGATGTGCATTCTGCAATGCTTTCACATACATTACATATCTAGATATATAGGCTTATCAAAAACAAATCAATGAAAGCATTCGCCTCTAAACATGTATCCGTTGCCTAAATATTTGAGTCTGACTGATGGCCTACGAATGCAATCTTGTGGATATGTGAACAAGAGGTTGACTTGCACGACACTTTTGACAGAAAAAAACCACCAAACAAAACAAACTGAACAGTTGGGTGGCATAGTGTGTGATGATGGAGGAAGTAATATTAAATAGAGTAAACCACACATAATTTGTGTACCAGGAAAGCCAGCGTGGAATACATTTAAAGTCATTGTGCGGGTCAGAAAGCCGAAGGAACAACTGTAAGAAATAATGTTGGAAGATTGTGCATAACAACGCTAATGGGTTGGAGGCGTTAGGAGGACAATTACAGATAGAATATCACAAATGAAATGGGTTGTAGCACTACGAAGAAACTGAGAGGAGAACAGGAAGATGAAATAACTGACAAAGGTGATAACAATGGAAAAAAAAGGAAATTGGTGTCGTAAACAGAACGAGAAGGGGTTTGGCATGTATACAAATGGGCGATGACGGTTTATCAAAATTAAAGTAGGCAAGGCGATGAAGGTGGTAGACAAAGAATGGGAAGTTCTAAGTTCAGAAGGGAAGAGAGTTCGAAATGTAACACGATGAGGGTGGGCTGGCATGAACAGACACGAACGTGTGACCTTTGCAGGAGAGAGAAGAGCATGGAAGGGCTGAAACAGGAAGAAGTGACCATTTAACCATTGCATGTCAAATGTGTCAAACGACACTAAGCAGTGGCTATGTGTACGTGTGCATATAACCCTTGTGCTCTTTCCTACGCACAACGTTCAGTTCATATTCGTAGACAATCATGCTGAATATTTACAATTCAAATAACAAATCTTGTTACGGCCCACCCACATGTTATCTGTCAAACACAGTTTAACTTACAATCCATTGGTACGATGTGTTGAATGATATGACGCCAAGTCGTGTATTATTGTCCGACAGTGGGAATCCAGACACGAAGTTATTGACAAAGGTGTTTATCGCAGAGACGTTATCTTGCATCGTGGTCGATTTATCTATGATCAGCATGACATCAACGCGACGTTGATCTGTGCCTTGGGTGTAACCTGTGTATACATTCAACACAGCATTGCGAACAATTCATTCGGATTGGCTGCTTGTTATACCTTCATTTATATGGTTGTATTCCCGATGAACATAGGTAATTTATGTTCGCACAAAATTACCGTCATAAGAAAACGCAACGTTAAATGTACGTATTTAACAAGTTGATATGTTAATGTGCTTGGAATATATTATATAATGCATATATCGTGAGGTTGTGCGCACGCATGCACGGTCACACGCACACACAGCGACCTTTAGTTCAAAATCTCGCCGATGAAGTGTACTATATTGTTTGTCTCAAAACCGAGATATAAACTCTTTAATTTTACTTAATAAAAATACCGTGTTTTTTTGCTCTCCAAAACGCGATATATTCAAGCAGCAACCGCTTTGTGTAGAGGCAGCATCTAGTGAATTCAACTACTGATCATTTATAAGAAGCATTACTTTTATCGTTTCTTGCCAACAATAAAACATTACTATGTTTTCCAATGATCGTAACATTAAACACTTACGAGACCTTGTGAAAACTACTCTCGTTAATATAATGGTCTAGTCGTATTGTTGCATTAGCACAATGACTTGTCTTAAACAATTTTTTTTTACAATATATCAATTTGCATTTGTAAGAAATTTTATTTAATGATATTATTATGTATCATAGCACCATTTTGTGCCATTGTGTCATTGATATATCGCGTTTTTCGATAACAAATGTCATAATGTATGTGATTTGTGTTAAAACAATACAAAACCAGATTTCAATTTTTGTTACCAATCTCTTTGATTTTATTTTATTAAGTTATTTGAATGTGATGCAAATATTTATGACTATCCCCTGAGGGTGAAGCACAAAACTGGGTTTATCTCAAAACGTTATGAGGTTGCGCAACTCACCCCACCCAATGGCCATTAGATACAACTCCACGGGAAGGAGCATACATGACTTCATATTAGTTCACTGAAAACCAAAACGCCACAACATTATCACGTTTTATATATATAAATATATATATATATATATATATATATATATATATATATATATATATATATTACATCATTATCACCATCATCATTATCACCATCATCATTATCACCATCATCATTATCATCATCATCATCATTGTGCGACCATTGTCCAAATATGTCGTCGGAAGATGCTTTCGAGTGGTGTCGTAAACTGTTTGGTCGATATGGTTTTCCCTGTCGTATTCCTCTCCTGTTCTCGATCTTGTTGCATTCGTTGTGTGGGTGGACTGTCATCGAACTGTTGGTGTAGGTTTTCTTGCACGAGTTTGATGTACACATATTCTATCCGCTGTCCTTGAAGCGAGGGCAGTACTGCTTGTGTTTGCACTGACACGAAGTCATTCTAGTAGTCGACGAATGCGATACTGAGTGAGATACTATATTTTTGACAACTCTCCTTCAGTTGGTTTACGACGTGGATTTGTTATGTCTTGTCATTGAATATCTACTTCTGAACCCGCTTACTCTCGTAACTGGCTTTTTTGTCGTGTGTCTTCTCTAGCCTTTTCATTACTACTTTCGTAAGTACATTATAGAGATTTGTTAGTAAACATATCGGTATGTAATTATTGAGGTCTTTCTTATTTCTGATAAGCATTTAATGCACAGCTTAGCAAATGTCTTCGACGTGGTATATTCTCCTGCTTTCAATGTTTAGATGTTTTTATGATCATCGCTGTCCCACCCCTCATATACCCGTGCGCTGCTTCCACCTCCCATCGTGTTTTCTATGGTACCCCTTTCGGGTCAGTGTGGATCATGATACTCCGTTCATTATCGTATATCTCTGAATTAATATATACGTAGATAAACAACTTAGACGCAGAGTTCTTCCTGACTTCCGGGCTGTTATCACCCAGTTGTCTGGCCAACTGCTTATGTCACCGACATATTATGTGATCTAATAGAGAGAGAGAGAGAGCAGAGAGAGAGAGAGAGCAGAGAGAGAGAGAGAGAGAGAGAGAGAGAGAGAGAGAGAGAGAGACAGAGAGAGAGAGAGAGAGAGAGAGAGAGAGAGAGAGAGAGAGAGAGAGAGAGAGAGAGAGAGAGAGAGAGAGAGAGAGAGAGAGAGAGAGAGAGAGAGAGAGAGAGAGAGAGAGAGAGAGAGAGAGAGAGAGAGAGAGAGAGAGAGAGAGAGAGAGAGAGAGAGAGAGAGAGAGAGAGAGAGAGAGAGAGAGAGAGAGAGAGAGAGAGAGAGAGAGAGAGAGAGAGAGAGAGAGAGAGAGAGAGAGAGAGAGAGAGAGAGAGAGAGAGAGAGAGAGAGAGAGAGAGAGAGAGAGAGAGAGAGAGAGAGAGAGAGAGAGAGAGAGAGAGAGAGAGAGAGAGAGAGAGAGAGAGAGAGAGAGAGAGAGAGAGAGAGAGAGAGAGAGAGAGAGAGAGAGAGAGAGAGAGAGAGAGAGAGAGAGAGAGAGAGAGAGAGAGAGAGAGAGAGAGAGAGAGAGAGAGAGAGAGAGAGAGAGAGAGAGAGAGAGAGAGAGAGAGAGAGAGAGAGAGAGAGAGAGAGAGAGAGAGAGAGAGAGAGAGAGAGAGAGAGAGAGAGAGAGAGAGAGAGAGAGAGAGAGAGAGAGCGAGAGAGAGAGCAGAGAGAGAGAGAGAGTGAGAGAGGAGAGATGAGAGAGAGAGAGAGAGAGAGAGAGAGAGAGAGAGAGAGAGAGAGAGAGAGAGAGAGAGAGAGACATGAAGGGAGATCGATGAACAAAAGGAATTCCTGAGAAATGTAGACC
This sequence comes from Ridgeia piscesae, assembly GCA_025642075.2. NCBI lineage: Eukaryota > Metazoa > Annelida > Polychaeta > Sabellida > Siboglinidae > Ridgeia > Ridgeia piscesae. The sequence continues at coordinate 300,057 of JAODUO010000431.1, forward strand.
ACTGACCTGATCATTAATGGATCAAGAGGGAAAATCGACGATAATCGAGACTGGACCTACGAGAGGAAGCCGCTTGATCGAGCTGGTGTATCCGTAAATCGCACGTGTACGATATCATCGCCAGATCCGCTTTAACGTATTGAAATGAATCGTGGAGAAGGACTAGCCGACTCCTTGTATATATATATATATATATATATATATATATATATATATATATATATATATATATATATATATTCACTCTATATACCTTGCCCTTACAACCCCCACTGGCCAGCGTCGCAGGGTAGGCTAACAAGGGGTACTGAGAATCTCTGGGTCAAAAAGAGTCGCAGAAAGAGGGCAAGTAGATAAAGGTAGCGAACAACGACGTTAAATGTCATTAAGAGATGAACTCATATAAACACTTGCAGAAGAACCGGGATGGTATGGGTTGTAATCGGGATCGGGGAAGTGACAAGATGATAGGAATGTTTCACAATCTTACAAAGCGGCCACCAAAGCGGAAAACAATGGCCACGCAGGTATATGCTAATAAACAGGAAATTGAAATACCACACAGTGAGGGTAAACAGTATCAACCCCATGGTAGCTGGACTTGTTACGTGCATAACAAAGCGCTAGAAACTAAAGATCGTGCAAGAATATGCACTACCACCATCAACAACAACAACATCAAGAAGTATGTTAAATTGATTGAACGATTCAGAAGACGGAAGTAGACTTCAGCAGGACACTTCAATAGAAAACGAGATAAATGATAGACAGTGCGTGTCGCCACCTGGAAACCTTATGGAAGGAAACTACCCAGAGGAAGACCAATGAGACGGTGGATAGACGAACAAGACGACTGCGGGAAAGGTACCATTTGGCAAAGGCTATCGCAAGATAGTCAGATGGGAAAGTAGAATGTTGAAGTCTTCGCCCATCCATGGGACACTATGGCTGCACAATGGTGATGATGATGATGATGATGATGATATATATATATATATATATATATATATATATATATATATATATATATATATATATATATATATATATATATATATATATATTGTCAGTTGTTTCTTACGAGTTACAGAACACATTTGTTTCAACCTGGTATAAAGAAGAATCTTTATTTTAAAAATGGTTGCCAACCTCACAAGGGTAAACTATGCGAGCACATGTTATACACCGCTACTTACGACGCGATAACACATGATCATGATATGCTATATTTGTCTTGTTGATCACACAGTCTAGTACAAGCAGTAGTTACCTTGTGTGTTATCTGAATAAGCTGCGACATACACTAAATGTAAATTAATGAAAAGCATCTGTCACAAACGAACATGAATTCATAAATGTATTACATCTGCAAGTCTGTATTATTAATAATATTTACACAACTAACCGTTATTGATTCCTGTGGGGTTTTTACTCTGTCTGTTCGAGGATATACGTAAATCGTAATTTTGAATATAATAAGGCGCGTTGGCAACCGTATGTAAAACGTTACGTCTGTGACGTCAACCGCACTAGAATGGCGGACATTCTGGGGAAGTGTTTCCAGCACAATGCATTGAAAAGTATATATATATATATATATATATATATATATATATATATATATATATATATATAATCTACATTGGATTGGAGAAAATAGTAATAATACAGAAAAAACTACACATTGTCTCTCTATGTACATACGTGAGGTTATATAAGTAGCTTTTTTGCTCGCCAATAATGATATAAAACATGACATACTAGCATATAATTGAGTAAATTTGGCATGAAATTCATCTTTTAAATACCTAATTTATTGAACAAAACCGCCTGTTCACATTATTGTCTTAGCTTATTCTCTCCCTGTAACAATGAGGTATGGTGTGTAGTGGTTACGTACTGTGCTAAGGATGAAATGGCGGAAGCATGTTCTAGGTTTCATAGAAATCTGCGAACGTCGTAAAGTAACAGTGACCCTGCATCTTCATCATTTCTATGAATAATTCACAATCTATGTGAAACAATCATGTATCCCCTCCCGCAACGAGGTATGTCATGGAGCTGCCAGTAGATGGAGTATGTGTGGAGCGATGTCCAAATAGTGTCACTGTCATGAGATCAATGTGTGGCATTTAGCAACCTCGTTAGGTATACATACCTACGGTACTCGTTCATAAATTAGAAAGCCTGCTGTCTCTATGTAAACATTGGCTACGCCAAGGCCGCTATCGTGAAAAGCATTTTTTTTATTATTAAAAACACAAACATGTCACCTTCAAACGATGAATGTTCAAAACTGCGCCATAGCATCAAAAGAATGCATGCCATGTCATGCATGTAAAGTGGTGTATAGTTTAAGTATATGAAGGGAAGTCGAACAAGGTCCGCTTCAAATTACTATTTATAGTAGACCAACTAAAACCGAAAAGTGCTGTTAAATTGTTTAAATGCAATTGTTTAATCAGTGGGCATCTATGCAGGATAAACAACTCGTATGATGAGGAATTATAATATCGCCGATCTCATCCCCGATTTTGAATTTATAGGTTATGTTAAAGGTCACTCAGGAAACAAAGACCGCGGGGGCATGTTCTAACAGTGTTACAATTATCCCCGAGAAGAACGTTTCAACTTGCCCCGCCACCGGCTCGCTCGCAAAAAATGTTATTAAAAACACGCCCTTCAAATCCTGTGTAATGGTTTATATAAAATTTACAACACACTATTCATAACCACACCCATCATCAACATAATGCAAAAACCATGAAGTATGGGTAAACATACGCTTAACCTTCAGATATAAATAAAGTAGAGAATAGTACCTGTTTTCGTTAAAATGGTGTATGGATGGATTCACATGATGGTAAGCGAGACATGTTTAAATCTTCTGTTGAATGTACCGTTGCCGTACTGATTAATATGCATTTGCAGTTTTGTCTGCAAACCCTCAGTTACAACTTAACCGTGCTAAAACTAGCCCAAGTCTCCCATACGGTGTCATATCCATTTGGTTATGGCAAAGCAATAACGCTAAAGGTATTGAAGTCTGCTGACCACTCCGCATTCGGTGAAGAAGGTGCTACTCTCGAACAGTTGATGGAGACTGGACGTACATATACCTGCTCGCTCTATTGTGTTGCTGCAGGCAAAAGCGTGGTCTCTGCGCTCTACACCAACACGACAAGGGGAAAAGTGTTTGTGTCATAACTTTCTACCGACAGACGCTAATCTGTCCTATCTCATCCAGTGATCGCATTACCAACTCACACTCTGGAAGACAGCGAATCAGCAACTTTCGCCTGCTGGTGACATCGCTACTTGGATTTAAAAATAAATTAAATAGTACTTAGATTGTTATTGTTGTCTAATATTGTACTGTATTCAAATTACAGAGCCTTTATATAATATATAAGCAAATTGCACGCTGGCGTCCCACTACATGTAGTGCCTTAATGAGACAACAATGTAAATAGTAAAACCTTGTGCTATTTAAATCAGGGAATAAAAAGGGTAACTGGATAAGGATAGTAGGAAAGAAGACGATTCACTTGTGTTTGTGTCAGACAGATACAACACCGATTGCGAATATCACAAATGCATGTCCAATGAAATGTCTACACACCATCAACTTTTCGTAACCGAAGGATCCGCTGTTATAATCAAAAAGAACCCTTTAATGACGTGCTCACATTTCCTTGAACGAAGCATCGTCCACTTTCCGGAAGTGACACCGCGTGGGACATCTTGTGTTCGTTAAGCTCGCCCCGAAGAATTCACGACGCGCGGGGACACTGTATTGTGTTAAGCTTCACTAGTTCCATAACTCATCGAGTGTAACGTATAATGGTAAAGTATCCTATAAAGGCGTGGATATACTGCTGGTAATGTTTTAGGGTTTATGATATTGCATTTGAAGTGTATTAAGAATATTGACAAAGGAACAAACCACAGCGTGCGATGAGGGCCCAACAAGAGAACGTTTTGGTGAGTGAGTGAACACTGTTACAACACGGTTAAGAGAGGTGTGCTGGTAATGTAACTGATACAACTGTGAACATTTTTAACGTCACAAACATTCCAATACAATGCACAATCTGGCAAATATATTGAATGCTACATAGTGTGGATCTACCGCACTGAGTCAATGACGTGTCTGAACTACCAGGTGCGATGTCTATAATACTGTCACTAAATGTAATGGCCGTGTGACCCGCTGGTTAAGATTGCAGGTCATAGTGTAACTGAAAAATAAAGGAACAAAACACATGGAAAATGTATTTACAAATGTCTTTATTGTGCAAGATATTGAAAATTGACATGGAGTGGGACGGGGAAATAAAAACAGAAGTCGTAATGCAGCATTACTTGAATTCATTTGCTGAAGAAGACACACACACGCAGTGGTAAGTGTATGATATGAGTGTATGTAAACTGGGTCAGCCGTCGATGGGACTGGAATGTTACTATGATTGATAAGACCCGAGAAGCCCAACAGAACAACTGCTGTATGTAATGTAACATGTGTTTACATGAAACATCATTTGGTTGCATGTAAAATTACTAATACACATACATGATAACAGTTATAATTTATGCCCACCACAGTAGAAAGTGTTAATAAGTTATGGTTTATGTTCTTGGTTCGTCATAAAGTGCTAATTTAACAACATCATTGACTCATTCTTAGAAGACCAATCGATGAGGTAATCATGCAGTATTCTAGTAGGGGGGACGCGTCCAACCCCCACTTTACAGCGTGGGGGACAGCATATAAATTGTCCCCCCCCCACTTTTCAGCTCAGAAAAATTGCCTGACTCACCACTCCTCTCTCTTAAAAGACGCTACACAGGACTAGCTAGACAATAAACTCGCGATATGAAGTTCCGACCACCCATTAGAAAATCGACTAGATAAATTGCTTGGCTGGCCACACCGCGCAACTTGATCTTACTTTAGTAAATGATCATCATGCCGGGCTGCGCCGCTACCGGGCTCTACCAGTTTCCAACCTTGTGTTGATATTATTTATAGGCTCTAGCCATCAAGCATATTGTAAATGATGAAATTTGTGGTGACCTTTCACCCCTCGCCTGCTTGATGTTGATCGCCTACGGCAGAAGCGGCGAATTCCTGCACTTTGTGTAACTTATTCCCATTTGAGTGACGACAAATGTCTTTGCCAAAATGTTGGATTGGAAAGTTCTACACTGCATGGGCGTCGATCAGTGGGGGAAGAGGGGGACGCGTCCCCCCACTTGTCAACCTGAGGGGGTCAGCATAATAAATGTCATCACACTTTTTTAGTTTATACAACAAGTTTAAAGGCATATATAGCGAGACTGATCACTCCCTTCTCTTATAAACTCTACATCGGTCTAGTAGTAAAATTATACGAGTTCAGATATAAACTTCCGACTACCTAGTGGAAAATCACTATATAAATTGCTTGGTTGGCCGCAGCCCGCAACTTGATCTTAGTCCAGTAAATATTCATATATATTGAGTGATGACAAATTTCTTTGCCAAAATGTGGGTTTGGGAAGTCCCACACAGGCATCCCTGTAACATCTGCATCGTGTCACTCTATGACTCAGGCAAGCAGTGCTGGGTCCTAAATCTACCCCCGCAAATGTTCAGTGATTGGGGCGGGCCATGGCCCCTTTTCAAATATATATGTTGCCAAGATAACTATTTTAAATAGCATATCATAAAGCCCTTTGTTTATTTTAGAATTAGCACCAGACCAACAATATATATATATATATATATATATATATATATATATATATATATATGACATACATACATATATATATATATAAATTGGTCCCCGGTCTCCCCCACTTTTAAAACCGGATCGACGCTCCTGGCAGCAACAACGAAAAATAAAACAATTTCAAAGCATTGTCGATATTGATAAACAAGACAGCATTACTTATACTGAATGTCACTTATGTGGCACTATAATATATGTACAAAACCTGAACATACAACCGACATAAATGAATAGTCATAAGAACATGTCGTTTGTTCCCAGGAATATACACTGGCTTAGTTAAGCACCAACCGACGCCCACCGCAGAAGACTTGGGAGAGGATATGTATGCAATGGTTGGGCACCTATCGCCAATCACATGTACTGTGACGTTATGTATCATGTGAACAACACACCGTGTATCTTAGTCATACATGGCGACATCTATGAAATGCATATCCGGGATGATACTGTTCCGCTAGACCAAAGGGGATTCCTTGATGCCATCACTACAACAGTCGTTTGTGCACTGTCGACGTTTCTTAGCGTTGTCCAACTGTATGACGGTGTGCCAATTGATACAATCATCCCAAGCAAATCGATAAACATATGTGTGCACAATGGTTTGCCGTACATGAAGCACATTCGCTGTCATGTTGCTATGCGGCTTCTGAACAAGGGAACTTTCTGCGAGTAATGCAGAAAGATATATGACAGTCGAGTTGTAGTGACGTTCAACGCGGTCACAGCACAACAGGGGAGTTGTATAATTCCTTCATCATATGTTTGTGTATTATTTGTTCAATAAAAGAAATTTATTTCATGAAATTAGATTTACACACAATTATTTCTCTGTACATGGTTCATAGTAATGTCACTTTGTCGTGCGATAATATCTTATTATGAGTGTACTACATATAAGTTGCCGTTATATTTACACATAAACTACCGATGCTATCGTACCGTTAACGTTAAAGAACTGCAACGGCAAGCTATAAGCTACAACTGCATACCCCCAAAATCTGTGATGAGTGCATTGACGTCATAACAACAATGGTGATCAACAGCACCGTCTCACCACAGGGACGTGATGGGAACGATATGTTTCTCTCCCATGACAGGTTTAACACGGAAATAGGTTACTTGTTAGTACGGCCGCGACAATTATGCATTTTAATTATTCGAATAGCAACCGAAAAGACATGTGCTGTTGATGACCGGTTGATGGGACTATTTTATATAGTTTTCGACAAGAAATAGGTTGTTTTTTGCCAAATTGTACTAACTGTGTCGATTATCGAATAACATGATGAAAATATTGCTCCATTTTAATAAAACGATTCGTATAAATTAATATAAAGCTACGGAGCACTAATTCCCTGACACTAGTATATCACCTACGCAGTTGATACAATTTGGCAACATGTATTCAATATCTGCCAAAACCTTTTGAAAATACTGAAAACAATTGTCCAACAAATATGTTTGCATACATTTCTTTATGTATACTATAGTTTCATAATATGGATTAATTTATGTCAGTTTCTATTTGCATAGGTAAAAATCGAGAAAGACCAGTGAATATAGACTCTATTGGTGTAGCTTGATATAGCAAATATAAATCAAACTGCTTTCACAAAAGTATAACTACCTATTTTGCATATGGAATGACTATTCTAATTCAGCATTAATAGATTAACGTATGTTAGCAACATGTATTTTGCATTGTTGTCATGAGTATACACATTCCATGTGGCACACACTATCTGCTAAAAAAGAGTCTACTTTGGTCATGATAGGACATGTGACTGATAATATCTATAATGAACGGCTGATTTCCGCCAAGAAACATTACTACTTTATAATACGGCTCAATTACATTGATTTAACGCCCTATATTAATGAATAACGCCCGATTACGGTATTATAACGAGTTGTATCACCCTACCTTACAGCGTAAAAACACCCTATTGCAGCGTTTTATGGCACTAATATATTATATATTTTCATTAGATTCGGTAACAGCAGTTTATGTGACTTATGGGGTGCGTTAGCCTTTTCACCACACAGAGTTGGCATATTTGTTTTTCAGATATAGAGATCATATTGGTGCCGAATCGAAGCCTATGACCGTGGAAACATGTCCGACATGACAGTGTCAAGCGAAAGAAGATATTATCTTTTTTTGGAACGCAGTGGCTGACAGTACGGAAATGAATTGTGGTATTGAATGGTTACTCTCAAATATGATGCTGCATGACTATGCGTGATTCGAAAGTGAAAACAATATTTGAAATTACTTTATTTCAAACCAGAACAGGGGATATATGGCCCACTGAGGGCAAAAAGTCATTACTACCTTGCGACTGCCTAAGATAAAGGTAAACATGACATAATTGCGAAAGAAAGTCAGCAGAAAATATCCTGAGAGCTGAACCTGGCACCTGGCCTAATACAAATGTTTGAAAAGTTCACATCACTGCTACGGTCGACAACAAAATTTGCCTAAGACTAAGTAAAATGACAAGCCAATTAATAGGGCGATATAACGCTATATAATTTTGCATTATTCTTGATAATAGTGCCGTAATATACGCCGTTAGTCCGCAGTAATGATGCTATTTTAGGGCGTTATAACGTTGTAACGTGGGCCGTTAAAACACCGTAATATAGGTCACTATGATGCGGTAATCGGATGTTGTACCCCTGTAATGAGGCGTTAATTATTCGTAATTGTGCATTAAGTTGTGAACTTGAGGGTTATAATGCCATAAACTTTGACGACATAACGCAGTCGTTGGGCGATCTAACGCAGTTTTAGACGGGATAACACCGTACTATGATGTTGTAATTTTGCTTGGCGGAAATCAGCCACCGTAGCAAATAGACAGTGTGCACTATAAATATGCTTCCTGTGGGATCGGCGCGTAGAATATTGTATTTTCCATTGCTAAACGCCGTGAATGTAGAAGGGGTATCGCAAGACATGGCTGTATAAGTGGAGTTTGAGTAAAACGACGCGGCACAAAATTTAAACTGAGCTAATATGCAAACGTCGCAAACTCTCATATACTAGATTACTCCTTTTCTGTTTTACGCAACCATAATATAATACTTTCAACAACAATTATTATTATTAAAACAAGTTCACCAATGTTTTGACAACCATAAGTGCAATCTGGTTTATTTGAAATCAAATATTCTGTATACGTACGTATTAGTACGAACTCATACGAACGTGCATACACATTTTTAGTTAAACACATTTACACAACTCATAGGCAGTGCAACACACGAAGCCGCCAATCACATGCAACCCGCACTCTGCACACGCACACACGCGCGCGCACAATTACACACGGATGTAAACGTGGGGACGCATGCACTCACATATGCGCGCACACGTGCAATATTCACACATAACGTATAAGGCATAAACACATCAACACGCCGACACGATCACTTTGACAATGTGTAATTTCGAATTGAAGGCTTACGCAGCGTACAATATAACATAGCACAATCAAATTGATGATGCATGTTAAGGATGTTGGAAGGATGTCGGCAGTCTTGTTTGCTGCAATGATGCAGACGGTCCTCGAGCGGATCGTCAAGTACAATTGGCCGCAACCAGAGCCTCATTCAATGTGTGACGCCAAATGTGATGTCACTGGCAGAAGGTAATTGGCTGATCCACAATCTGAAGAAATACTCAACAACTGTGTACTCTGCATCCGATTAGGTTGCTTTTTTCGCTTTACCGTCAATGATTTTCTCTTTATATCCCAGTCAAAGTGTCACGGTTTTTGGCCGTCACGTTAAGCTACGTAGCGAAACGTGGCAGAACATGGCGACAACGTGAGCAAACGGGGAACAACGTGGCTAATGCGTGACCAAACGTGACACAACATGAACTGGACATTTTAATTTTGAATATGTTCACAATTCGGTTGCCCCACAACGTGGCAACAACATGGTACAACGTACTATAACGTGACAACAACGTGCAAATCGTGGCGACTGCGAGGCGGCAGCGAAGGATAACCCAACTTTGATTTTCACCACCACACTGCAAGAAGACGACAGCGTGGCTAGCACGTGGCGACAACGTGACATTTTTTTCTCAAAACGTGGCGATCAGAAATGCCGCGGCCAAAACGTGACACTATGACTGGGGCATTATTGATA
>JAODUO010000431.1:315000-327500 GCA_025642075.2 Ridgeia piscesae
ACAGCGCGATATGGTCATCAGCCAACACGTGTTTGACACCTCGGCCATTCTGGCCCTCTAAGCGAATGGAGATCTTTGCCTTGGTACTGGCTTTCTGCATCATGCCCGTTAATACGGTCACGATGTACAAGTTGTTTGCTTTTCCGTCGTTGTCAGCCAGATACGTCACCCTGCGCTAAGGGCAAATTCACGAACAAAAACACCATACAAATAAATGTTGTATATTCTTCTACCTAGAAATAACTAAGGTAATGTTTTCTTACACGGACAGCATGTTGTGTTTTACCATTTGAACACGTTGCACAGTGGAATCTATCAAATTGCGCATATTGCATAAGATAATTAGAAGTAATATTGCAGGCATTGTACCCGCGCCTACCTTCCTTATGTCCTTCTTGTCTCTCGAACGTGCCCATATCACCAGTGATAAGTAAATACTCCACATTGCTGCGACAACGACTACAGTCACGTAGTTGTGGCCAATTGTTTTGTATATGTTAATGTCTGTTATGTCGACTTTGTTCGGAGGCACAAAATGCTGTCCCGTGAATGTTGTCAGGTGGTTGCAGGTGCATCCCAGTGTCGTCGACGAAGTGTCATCCAGAACCTTTTTTTAATAAATGTCGAAATCAACTGATATAAATACATTAATAATCATAGTTTTAGGTGTTTATGTGAGATAAAAGGATATGACGGAAACAAGTCCGAATGGAATGACGTTGCAGGTTAAAGAAAATAACGTTATCACAAAAAACTGAATGAGAAGAAACCTCTTGCAAATCAAGAATGGATGATTACCGTCTACCATAATACATGGTATTGCCATTATGGAATAGACTTGATGATTTTGCCATCCAATTCACCAAAATGCAAGGAACTGACAGCTGATCAGTCTGTAGTTACGACTATGTAATTAAAAATCATTTATACAGGTTCATTTATACAATTCAAATTGAGAAGAAAAAAAAACAGTAAAATAAGTGCAATACTTATTAAGCTTAGAAGGTGCAATATAAGCATATAGGTGCGACAACTCGTTTATATGTATAATCATATAATACATTTGATCGAAAGAAAATACTGGATCATTTAGTAATGCAAAAAACTTACATAACAATAAATATTATGTAGCGTATTCGAGAAAAAGTGGTATACTACTCTAACACTTAACTATGTCAATAGTTTATATGTAACTGAGTACAGCGACTATACAAATCAAGCCATAACAGTAACGGCAGCTAGTATAAGACAATTTGTTGTTAAGCACGTTTGCTGACAAGTATGTAACGCTGACCTTACATCCGGCGTTGGTCCACTCTTGTATTCTGTGGTCCCAAAACAAACAATCCTTCACGTAGCGACCAATTGTTATATTCACATCAATTGTTGATGACGTCTTTGTCGTTGCAAAACAGAAACCACACGGCCCTTCCGATCTGGCCCGACAACGCTCACACAGTAAGTCATCGTGGAGAGGCGGCATCAGACCGATATATAAGTTGGTCGTATCGTTCTTGCTACGCACAGTTCCCGTTATGGTCACCGTCATGGTTCCGTTGTCCTCCTTTACGGTACCGATGCCCGTTGCTGTGTTAATAGGCTCCATCTTTCGCAAACGCGTCGTGGATAGGTCTATCTCCAGTAGAGTGGCACTGCTGCTGATGCGGTCTCCGCCGTAGAAGTCCCATAGAGTGGGCCTCTCGTCTCTCTTCACTACCAGAACCAGTCGTATGCTGTCAGTGGCCAAAAGCTTGATGTTGTATTGCTTGTTCGTGGGAATGGGAATCACTGCGACCTTAAAGTCTCCCTCCGTGATTTCAGTGCGTCTGTTGTCGATAGACAGAGTGATTGTGGCCTCTTTCTCGAGATGCTCTGTAATCACATGAACATTTGCTTGAGGTGTATATTAATATGGGTTATATATCAGCGTAACGCGACAGTTATTTCGAATATACGCCCAACTGGGACAAGCACAATTGTTTTGAAAAGCGTTTTACATACCTTGCTATCTTAAAATGGTGTTAATTTACTGGCACAAGCAATGGGATTATTGGGAAATACATATATATCCCATGCGTGATGCACTTCCGTAAGAACGTACTTTCAGAAAAAGTCACAATAAAACAAACACACACGCGCACACACATACATATACTCATACGCACATTAAAAAAAAGAACACGCTGCACACAATTGTTAAGTCTTCCAATTATCCTGTATGTGATGTCGTCATGTTTAATTAAGAGAGTAATGTATTTTTCGGAAAATACCTGTTTGTTTTACACGGAATCGAATTCGTATGCTTGGTGTTAGCTCATTCGGTTGAGTAGGGTAGCCAGACTCACTGTAGTAATTAACAGACACGGCTCCAGAAAGAAGGTTCTCTGAACTATTGCTCCAATAATACGGATTTATCTGCGACCGGTGAATCTGCCAACATAAAAAAACGCTATTCAGCTGTTTACTTCGAATTGCAAATATAATTGCACAATACGTTTGATATTAACACACAATGTTTATTAAAACAGTAAATAAGAACAAAACTGTGATTATTTAAACAAACCTACATCGTAGTGCATACACCTACTTTGGGAACATGTAACAAATAAACAGTTACACGAGTGTTTTTTAATAGCTCTTTATATCAATTAGTTAAGAATGCTTAAGATTGTTAACACTTTACCACCAATCGTATCCCACGATACTCTATCGATTGCAGTACTACACAAGTGGGTTCCACACTCACTGTCACATTCACACACTATACAAGTGTCACACACCTACACGCAAGCATGCAAACACACAACAATCATTGTCCGTTTTAAACATCACATTAAAACGGAAATGTTTATATTCAGTTATATATATATATATATATATATATATGCAAACACACACTTTTGCACCCATATATATATATATATATATATATATATATATATAATATATATATATATATATATATATATATATATGCAAACACACATATGTATGCACCTATAATTACATATAAATAATATATATATATACTTATATATATATATATATATATATATATTTTTATATGATATATATATGTGTGCATATATTATATATTTATATATATATATATATATATATATATATATATATTTTAATATATATATATATATATATATATATATATATATATATATAACTGAATAAACATTTCCGTTTTAATGTGATGTTTAAAACGGACAATAATTGTATATCTTATAATATATATATATATATATATATATATATATACATGTGTGTGTGTTTGTGTGTGTGTGTGGTTGTGTCTTTGTATGAGAACATATGTCGCATATAAGAAACCCTCACCTAATTTAAACATATGTAAAAATAGGATTGCATCTGTAACGATAAGACAAACGGTGTAGCAAGCGGCAAACAGGTAGTTTATTGCGAATATTTGTTATATACATATATATAATATATATATATATAATATTATATATATATATATATATATATATATATATATATATATATATATATATATATATATATATATGCATGTGTGCTTTTCCATCTCGCAGTAATTCATTGTTTCGCCGCATGGAACAAAATATGCCGTGACATTACATATGGCATCCGTATCCTTATATGTATTTACATTATATGAGGATTACCTTATACTTTCACTATTCACAGTGATCCCACAACGAATACAATAATCTTCATTACGTCTATTCCGTAACTGGCGTCACTCGCCTGAATTCCATATACCACGTTCTTCGATTCTGTCTCTTTTGCGTCAGTTGTTGATACGTATTGTATGTCAATCGCTCCTTCATCGAATCCACGTTTCGTCGGAAGTGAAAATGAAGTTGTTGACATTTCATCGGCGGAGTGTTTCCTTAGGATCATGACGCCGTTGTCGTTTTTAATTTCAGTTATTCTTGGACCAGGCACCATCAGTTTGATTAAGGTGGATGCAACAGTGTCGATAGCGTTCATGAGGCGTTCTGTTGTCAACATGCGCTGTAAATAATATGACATTTCCAGAAGAAGGTAGTATTCGTGACACACATGGAATTAGTTTGACATTAAATACGTAGTACAGTTTACAGCATGTCTTCATTCTGCGAACCTAAAGTGTACCGTTCACAGTACCTTCTGTCAAGAAAGTATGATAACTGTCTTTTATGGTATCATAATATTTTGATAATTTAGAAATATTATGACTCGATAATGGGGTCAATATATATCACTGAATTGAAAGAACATAATATAGGTGCTTATGTCATAAATTGTTCACATAGGCAGCAGCGGCTGATACTGATTTATGCTCGCACATGGTAAAGTGTGTACCTTTTTATTAAATTCACTAGCATAGCATAGGTGTCCTTACAAGTAGTATGCCATCTTCCAAACATATTCGAAATCGATTCCGCTAACAATTATTGTTGCTAGTTGCGATTATTGTACACTAATGTAAGGTGATCATCATGCGTCTGCAGTATACATTCATTCATTTAAATGCATATATTATGCTATTTATATCGGTGTTTTAGGAATTATTCCAAGTTACTTGCTGGAAGAAACCAGTCTGCCATGCATGGCCAGCCGCCGTTTATTTTGATTTGACGTTGTACGTATTGATTTGGTACATTTTAAAGCTGTTTTTAAACTATGAAACTGTCTACCGCGCAACTTGCCATTGCTTTTGTAGAGTATATTCCGACAGAACAATAATCGTAGACGTCATATATGAAACATTTTGGATACAAATGCGGGAATTGCTTGGGCAACGATTATGGTAACACTATGTTATATATATATATATATATATATTATATATATATATATATATAAATTGATGTGCGTGTGCGCATTCGTATGTTTGTGTGTGCGTGCGTGCGTGTTTGTGTGCGCGTGATTGTGTGCGAATGACTGTGCATATTAATGTTTATATCGCACCGTGTGTTTGTACTTCGTCTTGGAAACATTTCGAGATGATTTGCCTATCATTGTCGAGCATCCGTGAAAAATGTTTCTACAAAAAACATTTTATATATATATATATATGTGTGTGTGTGTGTGTGTGTGTGTGTGTGTGTGTGTGTGTGTGTGTGTGTCATAAATATGTACCATATGTATGTTATATAATATATATATATATATATATATATATATATATATATATATATATATAATGTATGTATACATAGTTGAATACATACATGTATGCATGCATACACACTTATTATAAGTGTACATACATGCATACATACTCGCATCGTTATCTATAAACTGCATGCATGTTTGCATGTATGTATGGACATATATGTATATGTGTGTGTGTAACACACAATATATATTATTATATTATAATTATATATATACAAGTGTATATACGTATATATATATATACATCAATATATACATCAATATATATATATATAATATATATATATACATACTATATACTATACAAGCATTCCAATTATACATTGTTTAAGCTTTTATCATATTGTCCATCTAAAATGAGGATGTTAAGTCACAGGTGGCAAAATATATGTGCTACAAACGACTCCCCGTATTTGTACACCATATGTTAGGCATGATAGATATACACATTTTAAACCACGCAAGCGCCTGACCATTAGTACCATAATTTTCTAGTGTAATCAGAAATGTTATGTGAAATACCGTATCAAAGGCTTTACTGAAATCAAGAAAAAACCTAATATATAACCAGGATTGTCTATCGTTGTATCAATTTCGTCAACTAGTTGCACAAGTCTTGTTTGTAGAATGTTTTTCCTTAATCAAAAGTATTAGTCATAACAAATGTTACGTTTATTTACAAAAGTTGTTAATCTATTGTATAGTATCCTTTCATTATTAGTTTCCCTTTTTGAGAATACTGGAATTGGTATTATTATTATTAATTATTATTTGCACTTTCGCGTTGCAGACGTGATTAACTAAATCATGTATGTTTCAGTTGTGCCATTCTATATCACGACAGCTATGGTGAGTATGATAATTAAGTAAACAAATATATACATATATGATTGGGCAAATAAATGAGTATGTGACTAAAACAATTATTAAAAAATAAACTAAATGTGTTTGTTTCACACGTCCACATTTATATGGGACGGTGATTGCTTACACTTGTTTTGTCAACACCCCGGTGTATTGGAATAACCTTTGCAATGTGAATGTCATCTGAAAAATACCTATATCAACTAAATCAGTTAAGAATATGAGATAAGGTCAATAGGAAAGCATGATATGTTAAATTAACAATAGGCGAAGTTATTAAATGCCAGCCAGTACTTGGTAGTTGCTATACCTGTAATACTGTTTCCTCCTCACTCCTTTCAACAGGTCATAAGGATAGCGTATGTAAGCTTCGAATTTCATTACACATTGATGTATCAATTTTAGCTGGCTGGGCTAATCTTTTTACCAAGCTTGATCCAATATTAACATAATAGTTATTAAAGTAAAATTATATATATATATATATATATATATATATATATATATATATAAAAAATAGAGTGTGTGTATGTGTAAATTCATAAATGCATATATATATTATATATATGTATATATATTATAATATATATTATACGCACACTTATAGTCGGGTTATAACTCCTACTGGGCAACACTATTGTATCAGTGCTGCATCGGATCAATATATATATATATATATATATATATATATATATATATATATATATATATATATGGGATATGTAAATAAATACATATATACATGCAGAAGAAGATTTGCTTTATTTGACCCATACATAATACAATTAATTCAAGTCAAAAATTACAAAATAGTATAAATTATACGTAAATTCATTGTATACATAAGCACTTTAAGCAGTCCTGCACACTGGATACTGCGCTGTATAACAGATGCACTTTATATATATATATATATATATATGTGTGTGTGTGTGTGTGTTGGTGCGTGTGTGTGTTTTGGTGTTTGTTGTATGGTGTGTGTGTGTGTGTGTGTGTGTGTGTGTGTGTGTGTGTGTGTGTGTGTGTGTGTGTGTGTGTGTGTGTGTGTGTGTGTGTGTGTGTGTGTGTGTGTGTGTGTGTGTGTGTGTGTGTGTGTGTGTGTTGTATATAGTTGAGATATTGTTAACTGGTAGTTATTAATTAATTTGCATGCAAATAAATAAATATTGCTTGATAAGTTTGAACAAAGAATGTATAGTTTTACATCATTGACTAATCCTTGTGAACTGTGTGTACTAAGTTTTCCCTTAACTATATCTGGAATGTCATTTAGTAAAAGTGGCAAATTATGCCTAAGGCATTTCTTTGCAAAATCTGCTTAATTTTATAAATGCATATTTTATTATTGATTCTTGTATCATGAATATGTACCTCCCAATTAAACATTATTCTCCAGTTTTGTAAATAAATTGGATGGTCTTTGTGTAAACATGTATAATAAAGTGCTTACATGCATGCGTATATATATATATATATATATATATATATATATATATATATATATATATATATATATATATATATGAGTGTGTATTTATGTGTGAATTCATAAATGCATATATATATATATATATATATATATATATATATATATGTATATATATATATATATATATATATATATATATATATATATATATATATATATATATATGAGATAACGTTCTAATCTGTGTCTCTAAATCGAGACAATTTCGTATGAAACGACGCGTGGTAAACCGTTTGCAATATGTGCCACGAATCATCTCCCATTATTGAAACACCAGACGCTGATTACTAAATAGATAAGTGACTAGTACCATGATTTGAGGTCCAGCCATCCTAACTAACCAATATTCAAAGTGACCACATGTGTCCATAGTGTACTAGTATGTACTTCAATGCAGCCCTTACCATGACATTTGTTTGTCAGTATTGCACATAACTGCAAACTCTTATGTCCAGATCCATGTTTTCAGGGTGAAATATCATCAAATGTATCCGTTTTGAAGTAACTTCGTATATATTTGGCATATCATTAAGCAAATTGAAAAGAGCCAGCATTACCGAAAATGCAAGTCGCGGAACGTTGATAAGTTTGTTCAGTGCATATATTGAACAAATAGTGTGATTCTTGGGATACGAAATATTACACTTATAGTGATCAGAGACGAGGGGCTATCGACTTAGATATATCATTAGCAAATGCTGAATAAACAATGGTGATGGCTTATCAATTTCACTTCAGTGAAGTATTACATTTTTAATGTATGCAATTCTTAATTAGGGTTCATTTCCGATAATTTAATTGATTTTTTTCTGTTAATACCTTTTATCTTAAACTACGTTACATTACTATGTTTAGCTAAACGTAGTAATGTATCCGTACATTTATCGTTCTCGGGTAGGTATTGGTGTCCTGTCAACGACATATGCTATGTGCCCTATCCACTGACATCAGTGCCCCGTAAGTTTCCCTCAAACCCAAACCTTAACCAATACTCCCCTTGTTGACATGCTAAAGACACATATAGTTACTTTAAGAATGGTCTTGACATTTGTCAAATCATTCTGTCCGAAAACTTGATTTGTGAACGTATATATCCATTTTGAGTAATATGTTGGTGTCAAGAACAATGGGAAAGTATTAATATTGCCGATCAACCCAGTTTTGTTTGTGGCGCAAGACTACATAGGCAGATACGGTGACATCAAAGATGACGACAAATAAGTACTTTATTTTGTCACAATTATATGACACTTGATGTATTGTTCTGAAATATAAGGCAACAAATGTGACAAAGTTACAATGTATTCTATTGCAAAGAGTGTTTAGATTGATTTGATGTGCCAATTGATGGGATCATACAAATAATTTGTTCTACAATTATCGCATTCTAAAATGCAATGATATAGTCGAGGTAAACACTATTTAATTATGGTTGATGCCTATCACAATGTTTTACCAAACTACCTCCTACAGTTACTTGTAAAGTATATAACATCATACCATACCATAACACATTAAGGTATGAGAGCAACTGTGAGTAAAAATATGAGAGCAATGTTCTACATCTGTAATCTGCGTAAAAATGTTGAACTTGCTAAAAACATCGCTTGGTAGTATAACGTTCAAATGTATATTTAAACGTCATTATGTTAATATACTCTTAAGTAAATATAGTATGCAAACATATAAATACGTCGGTATTAGGTAGAGTGAATTTGTGTTATATATATATATATGTGTTTATTTATAGTGTAACTGTATGATTATAATTAATATAACTACTTTTTTCAAAATAGTAGACACATATAAGTGTATCACTTCACGTCTACCCATTTTAAAAATACATTTCTTCATGACTGTATATCATAACACGTGATTTAGTATTAAGCAGTTATTACTTGACTTGTTTTTATAGACCGACCGACCGACCGACCGACCGACCGACCGACCGACCGACCGACCGACCGACCGACCGACCGACCGACCGACCGACCGACCGACCGACCGACCGACCGGACCGACCGACCGACCGACCGACCGACCGACCGACCGACCGACCGACCGACCGACCGACCGACCGACCGACCGACCGACCGACCGACCGACCGACCGACCGACCGACCGACCGACCGACCGACCGACCGACCGACCGACCGATTAAAAATATAACACTATTATCCTGGCATGATCAGTTGATAATTCGATCATGAGAAAATAACACGTTACGCTGATTGATTGAAAATATAACATTATAATAATATTATTGTCCTGGCATGATCAGTTGACAGTTCGATCATGAGAAAATTACCCTTGCTTACTTGCCAGTATCAAAAACTACAGATGGATGTTCGTCTCTTGTCAATTTCTGGCTAGTGTTCAATATTCGAGATGAAACATAATGTATATACGACGACATTGCTTCGTATGTGGATGCTGCAAGAAACTGAGAAAGGCAGTATTAGCATTAACTTAATGATGGTGATCGGCGGTTAACATTTAACTCATTACAACAGCTTAAACATTATTGCGTCTAGAATACTATCGACAGGAACGCGTTGTTCAATTGTACATGGCTTTAAATGAAATTTATAGATACTAATTTTACCTACTGAAGTGTGTCATGAGACGTTATATATATATACATATATAAATATCATATATATATATGTATATATATGTCTCATATAAATATATATATACATATATATATATATATATCATGTATATATATATATCATGTATATATATATATATATATATATATATATATGTATATATATATATATATATACGCATATATATGTATATACAAAAAATGTTCGTTTTCGGATATAAGTGCATACACTCAATGAATACATACGTACGTACGCATTAATTGAGTGTATTCTTGCATGTGTGTATACATAAATACAAACGTTCATGCATACATACATACATACATACATACATACATATATACGTACATACATACATACACACACTTACATACATACATACATACATACGTACATACATACATACACACACATACACACATACACACATACATATGTACATACATACATACATACATACATACATACATACATACATACATACATACATACATACATACATACATATATACATACATATATACGTACATACATACATACATACATACATACATACATACATACATACATACATACATACATACATACATACATACATACATACATACATACATACATACATACATACATACATACATACATACATACATACATACATACATACATACATACACACACACTTACATACATACATACGTACGTACATACATACATACATACACACATACACACATACACATGTACATACATACATACATACATACATACATACATACATACATACATACATGCATACATGCATGCATGGATACATACATGCATGCATGCATGCATACATGCATACATACATACATACACATACACATACACATACACATACACATACACATACACATACACATACACATACACATACACATACACATACACATACACATACACATACACATATACACACATTCATTCATACATACAGTGTACACTCTTTAATGCATGTGCATAGTGTTACCTTCATATCAGAGGTATAAGTTACGTTTATTGTTGAGCAGTCTTTCAAAATACTAAGTTTTAACCGAACTGTTGTCATATTGCTGTTCTTCATCCTATATGAGGATTGCAGTATAAAGCCGATTATCTGCAACAAAGATATATCATAGTAAACAGGTTAGATACGGTCACACCGTGCGGGTGGAAACATTTCATTCTCTCCGGAGATACCCACTAATGCCTGATTAGTTATTTATTGGGTAGACACCTTGTAAATGGCACGTGTAAAGACAATATGTTCTTGTGAAAGCGACGTCGTGCAACTAAACAACCATTACCAACGTGACAAGTTAATACGTGTACAAATATAACAATACCTATTCAACTTACATCCGCAGTTGAATTCTCGCTACCTGGTGGTGTATTCTGTAATGTAGCCAGTACACCATGAACCGCACTAGAAAACCCTAACACAATACATTACATCACCATCATCACCATCATCATCATCATCGCAATCATCATTAATACAAAAATAAAGAACATGTAGGCTTCTGCAAATAAAAATAGATAATGCAATGCAACCATTTTCTGTTACAATAAACAACAGCGCGTGTTTGGTTTACTCATAATTTAGCTTCAAAGTGTCATGTTTGGTAGAGATATTCTCCTAACCAATGCTGACAAGTCGATGATGAATACACACTCAGTATTTTGTAATTTGACACTGTGGTTACTATTTGAATGCCCTTGCATCTTCGATGTGTAATTTACTATGCCAGCTCATTAAACTATACTCCCTTCCTTCCACAGTAGCATATCGTACCGTCAACAGTCAGCGGTTACCTCTTTTCGCTGCATTCATTCATTATTTTCAGCATTTATTAATACACGTTGCAGATATGCCTTATATTAATAACAGTTGAATTAAAATAATGTAATTCAAAGATTAACTAAAAAGATACATAAAATGCGAGCGCGTAAATAGCGCGAGTACGTCACAGGCCCGAGTTGCGTACACACTAATTACATTGATGATGATAGCGTAAAAACAAAGCAGACAATGAAAGTTATAGTAATAATCTCAGTTTGGCGAAATATTAACTTTTGTTACAACTTTTTAAACAGTGGCTTAACAAGTTGTAACTATTCAACATGTATCTGCATAACAATAATACTATTATATGCGTCATTCCATATGCATAGTGTACTGTTTCGCAATAGTGAGACTTGCATATTTACCAAAAACGTCATTTCTTCTTTGAAGCAAGTCTTTCATCTTTCTTACATCTACTGTTTTTGAAGATGAACGCAGCAGCTGGCAATCACAAGAATAAGGTTTTTAATACGAAGCAAACCATGTGTTTTATAAAGTTGTGTCGTTGTGA
>JAODUO010000431.1:332500-355000 GCA_025642075.2 Ridgeia piscesae
ATTGCATTTGATCATATAAGTATATGCCTATCTAATGTTCAGAGAAACGGACAGCAACGACCTTCTCTACGAGTGTGGACACAAAACACAGGTTTGACACTGAACGATAGTGCTTGACGTCGTTTGCATCAAGCGTTGTTTTCTTCAGCAACGGGGGTTATGAGAGCTTTTTAAAGGCGGAAGGGAAAACTCCTGTCGCAATCGACACGTTCGCTATATCAGCGATGACTGGTACTAGGCTGTATAAGTTGGCCTTCAGCAAATGAGCAGGTATCGTGTCCAACTTGCACGACTTACAGACTGACTTTCTGACCAATATGATAATCTCGTCGGTTGTGGTGGGCGTGAAATATGACAGATACGAAGAAATATCACAGACCTGATCGAGACGCATAGATAAGCGATGGTCAGTATTATCAAGGTCGCGTCTGAATATGTCAACTTTGTCTATCAACGAGGTGCTGAAATAATCTAGCAATTGTCCCAGGTGTTCTTCAGGCAATGCTGGCAGGTGTCCGGAAAAGGGTTTTTGGGTTTCCAGTCTGGTCCTTAATTTGGTTGGCATAAAACTCGGACTTGGCAATATAGAGCATCTTCTTAACAATGTATCTTTGGTTCGTGAAGATTTCCCGGTCGACGTTCAATCTGGACAACATCCATCGCGGCTCCATCCTTCGTCTCTCCTTCCTAGCTGACAGAATGTCGTCGTTGACTCAAGGTGCAGCAGGGCGGATATTGAGCCACTTATTTTTCAACGGTGCGTATTTCTCAAGAAGGTAACCAAGAACGTCATTGTATTGCGTTACACTCTCCTATGACGATTGTCCCTGATTTGTATGCAAGTCAGAATTCTCAATTTGTGTTGAAAAAGAACTAAAAAGTATTGCTTTCATAGTGCGGTCAATGTCAATGTCATTGGTTCCCTTCGAAAAGGATGTTTGCGCATTGCAATGCGGCAATGTATCGCACAGTGATCTGAAATGAGGTCAGCCTCGACCGTGTCCACCATGCAGGAATAAGTGCGAGTAATAATACTAAATCTCGAATGTGACCTTCTTGGTGTGTTGCTACTTCCACATACTGTGTCATGCCGTGTCTATACAACTTGTCACGGACGCGTCTCACATGAACGACAGTGTTAATGTCGAAACGAAAATTACCAACAATAGCCAGTTCATCAGTCAATGTCGCGTATATATCAAGGTCACAGTCTTTGTTAGTGAGCTAGGTTTCAGTAATTGCAGCAATATATAGGTTAAGTTCGTGGGTGTGGTCTAAAATATCAGTTGTTTTGTTGCGAACATATTTTGAGTTGGTGTTCCATGTATGAGGAAGCAGGCGTGACGAATTGAGAGCTGTCGACTAGCCAATCAGGTATATATGTAGAGGGCTTGGTCAGGCTCGGCAGTGCGATATTCACTGATGCACGACAGTGGACCTGCAAACTGGCCGGTAGTTGATGTTAGTTGTCAACAATTGGCGTTAAGGCTGACCGATTAGTAGTTCAGTTCATTGATAAAATCATAAAAAACTTACGACGATGTTGCACATATATCTCAATTCATCCGTTGAACATAGACTATATGTACTCACGGTCACCTCTGGCAAACAATAGCTGTGTCAGATAAGAGCAACTTACAGAAAGATCGCAATGTTACAAAGCTCTGTCTAAGGTGCAGCCACATAGGTGCAGCCAGCTCTATTCCATAATCACACGTTACACATTGTGTATAGTACAACTACCGGTAGTAACATCATCACTCATATTTCTTTTGAGGGAATTTCTTGCATTCAGTAAGACCGTGTGAAAGTTATTGTAGATACGTTACAAGGAATGAACCTATTTTATTAAAATTGTTACTGTGACGTAGCAAGCAGACAAGTATCACCCCCTAAAACAAATTATCTCAATGCATACCTCTGTAATGAGACAGATGTATTTTATACCATAATGAACATTTGAAATTTCCGGGCAGAAAATGTGTAATAAGAGAAACATACACACACTATGTATATCATGAAGTGCAAGAATAAACGGAACCTCGCGTAGGAGAAATATTGACGGTGTAAACTCGTGACGATGGCGCATTTTGATAATGATTCTATCTACTATCCTATTGATGCGGTCTGCTCTGGCAAAAGCATGATCCGTTTACTTAGCGCAGACACAGACGTGTTTATTCTACAGGTATATTGGAAGTTTCGGGAGGAGGTGGAAGGTGAAGATGTAGTGGTGGGATGTGAGAATGCTGGGCCACAGTGTCTGCAGTAGGATGGCATGCACTCCCTCAGAAATTGCCATATGACATAATTCCCATACGCCAAAGCCAAGCTAAATGCGCTAAACACCTTGCTCACTGAATATTTCCCATGATGATGCACTGGGGTAAATGACCGCGACGCGAAAAACAACCTGTTTTTTATCGCACCTCATGGTCAGTCACCATGTAGTCTGCCCGTTTCTCGCTTTTTACCAAGAAGAAACGTCGCAAAGTCAAAGCCCTGTCTCGACCATCAATCATCCTGTTCCTGCACATTCTGCGGGCCAATATGTAGGTCAAGCAAGCCCCACTTTATGAGTCAGCCAATATCACTCAGTCCGGCTATGAGATATGTGGCGGCGTCCCAGCTCATGTTATTGCTTAGGCTGACCTATGTCCACCATACCTCTGTGCTGTGGTCCACTGTATGTGTATAGTGAAGGGCAAGAAAAATAGAACTGGAATACGTGGCTGCAGCAGACTATATTTCGTATATATCATGCAGCAACTGTTCTGACGAAGACGGCTGCTGCAATATATGCACCAACGTAGAAGAGGGCTAGACTCAAAAAGAGGAGCGTATCGAGATGGAGAATGTTGAAGAGAATGATGTGTAGTATGAGAGGATGACGATGAAGACGAAAAGCATGGACTGCATGAGGATGTCGAGAATGGTTGTGTTGATATTGCTTACCTGGATGATGAGAGAGAATAGGTAAATGATTACACGATGATTATTACGCGTATCAGCGCTTATTTTGCATATTGTGTAAAACTATATTTTATAGATTGTTAAATATATATATATATATATATATATATATATATATATATTATTATATATATATTTTATAGATTGTTAAATACAATAACTTTCGCACATAATGCACGAGAAAAATATGGTGGCCAATACTAGTAGTGATATTTGCACGCACTACTATGTGTAACATGTATGCTTGTGTGTTTAAAATGATTTAAATTAGAACTGAATACTATTTTCTCATGAACAAGTGTGTCAAATAGTGTAAGTTAACACATTTATATTCATGAATAAACTAAAATATTATTTCCTAAAAGTTGTTATTTGTTGTCCGCCGAGAGATCACCTTTTACATTGACCTGACCTTCATGACCACGATCTGCAAATGTCACATCAGAAATGGATTCTACATAAAAAATACCCCTAAAAAGAGGTATTACATATAAAGATCTGACCAGCGGCCATCGTGGATTTATGCATATTTCCAGAAGTTATCATAGTTGCCATCAGGACAGACAAGCTGAATTTGTCTAGAACCTTATGACTCTAAAATCAACCAAAACGTTCAAAGAATAGGACATGTATAGAACACATGTGACTGACAAGTGGACACGTTCTTAAATATATCACCCTGCGATAAATGTTGGGTGCGTTGAGAAGTAGTTTCCTTTCAATAGATTCCTCTGAAACTGAAATTGTAACACAATTGTTTTCTCAGCTTTTTAGCCCGGATGCATAGTTGATTTCAAAAAATATATTTTCACCATGTAAAATGCGGCCTCTCTACTGATACTAAATATATACTATACAGTATAATATAACACTAAACTACTACAACTATTACTACACTGCCGATGATAATGATACTGCTGCTATCACTGCGACTGGTGCTTGTAATACCACTACAAAATAAACAACCAGTGCTACTGCTACAAAAAACACTATAAAACGAATAACTAACAAATATCAAACACGCACATATTATGTTGTTGAACTGGCAATATTCGAACATAACATATTTACCTAAACATATTAGTTTTATGATACTGGTATGCAATTTTCGAAGATCACGCGCTGACGGTTGTATATACACGTATTCGGGCTTAGTTGACAAATCTCTCATAACGTCTTGGAATAAATCACCAAGGCCTAAAATCAAACAAACAAATACCGTAAGAACGTTCACGCGGTAAAACTGTACCTAATTGCACAAACGAAGGACGCGTCATCGTTTACCAAACACACACGCAAATGCACATGGGCGTGCAAACGAACACGTACATAGAACCTACACACATACAAAAACACACATACACACAAATATATATATGTGTGTGTGTGTGTGTGTGTGTGTGTGTGTGTGTGTGTGTGTGTGTGTGTGTGTGTGTGTGTGTGTGTGTGTGTGTGTGTGTGTGTGTGTGTGTGTGTGTGTGTGTGTGTGTGTGTTAGTGTATGTGTATGTGTATGTGTATGTGTATGTGTATGTGTATGTGTATGTTTATATGTTGTTGACGAGTGCATATATATATATATATATATATATATATATATATATATATATATATATAATATAAATATATGCAAACTTAATATGTAAACATAACATACAAACTGAAATTACACAGACACACACATATATATTACATATATGTATATATATATATATATATATATATATATATTATATATATATATATATCACACGAACATATAAACATACGCATACACACGAATTACACACATGCACACATGCATATATATATATATATTTATATATATATATATATATATATATATATATATATATATATTATATATACATATATATACATATAATATATGTGTATATCATGTGTGTTTGTGTAGTATAGGTATGTTGGTTGGTTAGCTAGTTAAGTAAGTAGCGAGGTAGATATGTATCCATGGAACCACGGTGTGCTCAGTTCAAGATATCTTATTTAGATTTGTTTTAGAACATAGGATGACCTAATCATTGTCAACGACAATGATGGACGATATATATAAAAAACAAATATATATATATATAATATTAATAATAATATATATATATATATATATTTTATATATAATATATATATCAAATTAAATATTTTTTAATATAATATATATATATATATATATTTATATATATAAATAACACATTAAACAACAATAATAAATATATATATTTGTGTGTGTGTTTGTGTTTTATGTGTGGTATATGTGGGTTGTTATAAGTAGCGAGGTAGATATGTATTCATGGAACAACGGTGTGCTCAGTTCAAGAGTACTCTCTATTTAAGATTTGTTTTAGAACATGGGCGATGACCCTAATACATTGTCAACGGACAATGGATGACGAATTATATTCCCAGACATTTCAGAGAATCAGTTTACTCCTTTCGGGTAGATAATAATAATAATTATTATAACAAAATTATATAGCGCCTATAACCTTCATACACGGGGACAGGCAAACGTTGTCATTGAAGCATGGACCCGCCGAACATTTAATAATAATAATAATAATAATAATAATAGTTTATTTCTTATATAGCGCCCCATGCAAATAATTGCTCTGGAGCGCTTTACAATGATTACTCCTAAAATAATGATAATAAAAATACATCTTAATAACATTATATATATATATATATATATATATATATATATATAAAATAATAATAATAATAATAATAAAAGTTAATACAATACTACTTTGATAAAATGTGGATATGCTAATAAAACAAATATGATACTTTAAAATACCGTCTTAAATTGGCACACAACTACACACTGTATTAAAAATGAATAATTAAGTAAAATAGTATAAATATGTAGTACATAAAAATTAAATAGTATAAATATATACTATTTAAAATAATAAATAAATTAAAATAAATGTATGAATAGTTGACTGATTAACTGTGATCACAGAGTGTCAAAATAATAATTTGTAAACAGATGCGTCTTGAGTGCTACTTTGAGAAGGATCGTTCGCCAATTTTAGTTCGGGAAGTGGGCTGATTAAATAGTAACTGGTCAAAGACCACATACTGCGTGTCGGGCAATAGGGAGAGAGAAGTGCTGATAAGACTGCAGGTGCAAGACCATGGAGGCATTTAACAGGAAGCCAGTGCAGCTCCAAGAGCATGGGCGTGACATGGTCTCGTTTCGATCGAATTAGTATAACACGAGCACAAGCATTTTGGACGTGTTGTAGTTTTTCAACTACCGCCACTGAGAGTCCATTCAGGAACCTGTTGCTACAGTCAATACGTGATATAACAAGGGCATGCACTAGCTGTTTCATGTGTCCTTGTTCTAGATAGCGACGAATGCGTCCAATGCTGTGGAGATGGTAGTATGCTGTTCTGGAAATGTTTATTACGTGTCGCTCAAGGGACATATTGCAATCGAATGTCACTCCCAAATTTCTGGCGTACGTTGTCACGTTGGTGTTATCGATTCTTACACTTTCGGGAAGAAGGTGTTGGTGTGCTGATTTCGGACGGATGATGAGGATCTCTGTTTTGTCGTTGTTCAGCTTCAGCATGTTGGTTTTTATCCACTGACGGATACTGATGACACAGCGTTCCATTTTCCTGATGGCAATATCGGGTGAAGTGTTGTCGCCTAGGCTGAATTCTTGGAAAAGTTGAGTGTCGTCGGCGTATAGATGGTAAATCATGCCATGAAGTTTGAGTACTGACGCAAGAGAGGTCATATAAATCGTGAACAACAGTGGTCCGAGGACTGACCCTTGTGGGACACCACATGTCAGCTTGTGTGGTTTTGACTGCTCACCGGCAATCAACACCGTGTATTGTATGTGTTGTAAGTAGGCGGCGAACCATGACAAGCAACGATGCTTGACGCCGATGGTGTTACTCAATGTATTTAGAAAAATAGCGTGATCAATCGTATCAAATGCTGCGCTCAGATCGATTAGCAATAAAATCACACCTTTGCGTTCGTCGATGGATCGGATTACGCTGTCATGCACATGTAGTAGTTCTGTTTCGGTACTGCAGTTTTGCCGGTAAGTTGATTGACTTGACTGTTTCAAAATGGATGTGATAATAGCAGCTTTCATCTCATCGGGCATTCCGTCTTTCAAACATTTGTTGATAATGTTCGTAATTGGTACTGTCGTGACGTCGTGACACTGTTTTACGAAATGTGTAGGCATCCGATCAAGTTTGCATATCTTGGACGGTGACTTACTTAATAGTTGTGTGATTTCCGCTCGTGTGACTGTCACGAAGCTTGACAGCTGGCAGTCAGTGTCAGGGCGATTTGTGCACACAGAACAGTCGATAGCACAGGAGTGTGGCGTTTTTTAGAGTGATGCGAATACGCTGGATCTTTTCATCGAAGTAGTCTGCGAACTTGTTAGCGAGTGATTCGGCACATCCATAGTTCGGTTGTGTTATTGTTTTGCGCCGATGCAGCAACTTGTTTGCGATGTTGTAGAATTGCGCATGACTACGGATGTCCGACAACGTTTCTTGGTGTTCACTTTGTTTCTTTGACATGTAAACCTATCGCGGTGTACAGTTAGTTGTGTCTTCCTGCACTGATGTTCCAGCCGCTTCCGTTTGGCTTTAGCAGCTTTTATGTCCGCGTTGTACCATGGCACATTGTTCTTTATTGTGATGTTGCACTTTCTTGCAGGAACATGCTGGTCAAGTATTGACAGCAGTGTATTTATGGTGAAAAAGTAATTTCAAACATAATGTTTTCAGTTTGTTTTATGAAAGGTCTTACCCGAAAAAAATGGGTATTTTGCTGACACGGGCAACACAGACTATCATTGGTTCATCTAAACAACACTATCTGTCTACAACGTAAACGATAATGCGTGATATTCCTAACATCACGTAGGAATGCATACATCTTAAGCACTCGCATATCAGTATGATTAAACAAATACCAGTTTGAACCAGGTAGATAGGTAGGTAGATAGTAATTAAGGTAGTTGCGGCCCACACTTGTTTGAAACATTCCCTTTTTGAGAATTGTTTGACATTTGTATGCACCAGCAACTGGAAAAAAACAATACCTACTTTAATGTTCCCGTAATACCAGTACATAAAATAGTGACATCGAATGCGTGTTGTACCTGTAAATATGTTTCCACGGAGGCGAAACGGGAGGGTCACATTTCCGTTAAGAGAGTTATACCACCGGGGCCCCTGCTATGGCTTGCACAACATTTCCTATGAACGTCAAGAAAACACGAATGTTTCTGAGCTATTTACTTGTTAATGCTACCGGGAAATCCCCTTACCGATACTTATGAAATCGACGCCAGCAGTGAATAGTGGTTCCGTTGCCTTTTCTAGACGATCCATGTTTGATACAAACCCGGACGAGATGACAACAGCGACGTATCTTTCTAACGACTGTACAATGAAGCGGTTATCAGCTCCAAACATTCCTCGCATCGCTGTCATTGCATTAGTTAGACTAGTTATCTGGCTTCCAGTTTCACCGTTTCTAAGGGCTTTGCGCATGTCCATGATTTTCTGGTATAACTCATTCTTGTCTTTGTAGTCCCCAATTTGCACCTGGATGTAACGAAGATACGAGGTAACGCAAGCAATGGTAATAATGATTGTAGCACTTCTATGGCGCCTATGTCCTTTATAATTTAAGCTGCAGAAGCGTAACGAACAAAATAATGTGGCGTTTTCATAAACGGGTAAAGGTAACAGTCGCCATTACAGCATGGAACCGCCAAAATGTATGGTGGCTGAGCAGTTTGAAACAAATATGTTATGAACATTGTATACGAAAGTTGGGTATAGTTTCAGAAGATTTAAATGTAAATCGCAGTAGTTTCTAGATTGTTTCGCAGCTACAGAGAAGCACGATTGCCTACATATTGAGCTTAGTCTTAAGAGCAACACGTCGTTTGGGAAACGGACGATCTATGAGACCTAGCGATATCAAAGAAAGGTGACAGATTAACTAGTATGTTGATATTAAGCAGAACGAATACAGTACGTAGCAGCAGCCAGATTTAGATTAATTTGACATATATCTGCAAGGCTATGCGAGTGCGCAAAGGAATAAAACAAAGCATTGCTTAAAAGGCGTGTTTTATGTATACTTAAATATTAACTTTGTATGTAATATTTTACAACATTCAACATATAAATATTATGTTTAGCATGAATTTATTTCGGTGTCATTCTGAATGTAAAAAGTGAAAACATCTAATGAGTGCGTCTATCAAGTGAGCTATGGTGACAACTGGGATTCCCTTCCAGGATTAAAAGTGCTATGCTAAATCTACATGTCCTCCTGCATGCATCGACTTACTAGTTATATTACTGACTAACACAACGGTTCTTTCTGACATTACGTACATATAATATACGTTTGTAATGTGCATTCCGTGGGTTGCAACCGATGCAATTACTCTGAAAACGAGCCTAAGACGGCGACTATCTCGAAGATCGGCCTGGCATCCGCGAAACATCTGGCTTCAAGTTTTCAAAACAATTTATTACGTAAATGTGTGTGTGTTTGGTACAGTGTTTGTAGTACGGTGCACCATAGCACAATCACTCATTGTGACGCACGTTTTGACCCAAATGTTACCCTTGTAAACATGCTATCAATGCTAAGAAAGGGACGCCCGATGCCACTATATGTCATCTCTAACGTCACAACTGGGCATCATGAAAGCGGTGCAAAATATGCATATTCGGAAACGTCCAGTTGCATAGCACAATATGTGGAATTTATAATTTAGTTTTTTATTTGATTGTATGGGCTTAGTGAACATCGACGTTTATACCAGAATGCTTTATAATATTGATTCAGTGAATTAATGTATAACCTTTAAAGCGACATGGTCCGTTCGTGGCTTTTCATTTTTATAGCAAAATCATGTTATACGATATAAATTATACCTATTACAGCGTAAAAACAGTCAAAATATGTTTTCATGTACCATTTAGGGGTTGAAAATAGACGCAATAAGGGCGCTAAACTCTGTGTACACATCGACCACGAGGCGTTCTCGAAACCGTTGTAGGCGTGGCTAAAAGCCCAGAAGGAAATGCATGATCACGCGATGCAGTATCACGTGGACACAAGTTGACGCCACTAACGACACACCCAGCCAGGTACACGGCTCCCAGTTGGTAAAGGACAAAGGGTGGGTGTCACTCGCGGCGATTTGTGTGACAGCGTCGGGATTCTTATAAACATTCGACGTTTAACATTACGAAGTCAGTTCTGTTTCGATAAAACATAAATTGGCGGTCAGGACGCTACAATAATTATAACTTATACTGATTAACATGATTTTGCAATAACAATAAAAAGCCACGAACTGATCATGTCGCTTTAAATAGAGACTGCGCGAGGGTTAAATACCAAACGTAGTTGGATATGATCTTAGCTGACTTAACAGTTACGTTTCATGATATGGATATGTTGTACATGATTAAGGAACAGTGTTTGCATGTCTATTTGCATGAGGCACAATTACACTATATGGTACCATTACAAATCATAGCAAGAACAAATATGTACAATTTACATTATAAATTATGTTATGGTCTACATTGTCAAACACAGTCTAACTTACAACGAGTTGCATGCCTTTGTTGAAGGATATGGCGCCTACTCGCGCATTATTGTCTGACAGTTGGAGTCCATAAATAAAATTCGTGACGAAGTTCGTAATTTCCGTGTTGTTATCAGTAGTAATCCTCTTTGTGCTGTCTATAACCAGTACGACGTCTACTCGGCATCCACCCACGTCTTGAGAGGAGACTGTGAACACATTCAGCGTTGTCTTACACACAACTCCGATCGACGAGTGTACGCCATAGTTAACGCTGCTTAAGTACTTCGATGAAGCATGTCTTTTTCACACAAAACTATCAGCGTCAGCAAAAGCTAGCGCGAAATGTACATAGTAAGTAATTCGATATATCTTAACAGGCCTGGCAGTACTCATATTAGTGAATCGTGAGAAATAACACGTATTCCACTTTACACAATCTACTTCAGGGGAATTGAAAAGCGAACAGCTACTGTAACAGTTCTGAATGGAGAAGGATGTATTATATTAATAACACATATAATTGTGCCTCCTTGTTTCGCAAAACAAATAAAACAGCGAGAGTTGTCTGGCTCCACCTAGCGGACGAACATGTTACTTGTATATGGTTGACCACACAATGTGATAATTATCAGAGTAGAGTGTTGACCCAAAATAAGAGTATTTATTTAACATTATTTAACAACACTTTGCGATTGGCTATATCATTTGCTGGTGAATTACTTATCAAATGGTGGTTTCATATTAGTGTTTCATACAAGCATATAATAAT
Organism: Ridgeia piscesae; assembly: GCA_025642075.2. Lineage (NCBI taxonomy): Eukaryota > Metazoa > Annelida > Polychaeta > Sabellida > Siboglinidae > Ridgeia > Ridgeia piscesae. The sequence goes on from JAODUO010000431.1 coordinate 343,882, forward strand.
GCTTTGGTTGAAGCAGAATTTTAAAGAACATTGATTTAGTAAATACGAATAAAACCGTGCAGACTCTAGGCGATTTGTTTTTACTGATGGGGGAAATGATGAATATTTACATGTCAAGAAAAATAATTTACAATGGCCGCTATGCTTGAGTTACATCCGCACGTTCTCTCATGTATCGGCCTGATCAATAAACTCAGCCTATCAATGTAAGGCAAATGCTGGACTTTACAACAAACCTTCGCAATGAATTCCTGTGAATCCGGTGTCGGAACAGTTGCACGTATAGCCCCTGGGGGAGTAGATAACACAGGATCCACCATGCAAACAAGGTGAACTGTGACATGTTCCTGTGAAACAAATACAGTCTAATACGCCAGTGTCAAGTGGGGTAGCAGCCGGTGCACCGGAATTCTGGTTCCTGTTGTAAGTCAATATTGTATTTGTTGCATGTTCATAACAAGTGTTCATAATGATTTCGGTTGTCGTTGTCGCATTGATGGAACAGGACATTAAAACAACAACAAACAATACATTTAGTTGTTTGTAACGACAAAACCGTTATGACCGTAATGCAGTATGTTACCAAATTAATCTTTTTATATGAGCATTTACCTAAATATACTGCAGTTATGGTGAGTTCATACGGACATAGTTCAAATAAAATGTTTAGTTTCCTCTCACAGATGTAGTGACATTAACAAATAGTCAACATGTATAATTAATTGTTCGGCGAATATTATTGCGCTGGTTTTGGTTCATTAATATATATATATATATATATATATATATATATATATATATATATATATATATATATATATATTTATATAACAATACAATACCTGTCAATAATAAATTACTACTATTAATATTACATGTATTAATATTGTTGTTACTACTAAAACAACAACAACTACTACTACTACTACTACGAATCTACAACAACTACTACGACTAAACATATCAATTACAATAATATTAGCGATTAAATTACTCGAGCACTTATGATCATGGCGGTATTCGAATATAACATGTTTACCTAAACATATTAATCGTATTATTCTTGTGGGCAGTTGACGAAGTACATGCGCTGACCGGGCTATATGCGCGTATTCGTCATAGAATACCATACCCTTTATTACCATTGTGTTCATCTTCCCAACGCCTAAAATCAATCCAACAAATATCGTAATGACGTTCACCCAGTAAACATGCACATTTATGCATATAAGAACAATACCGTCGCCCTTAATTGAACACATGCGAACTTGCATATGGCCATGGACAAGCAGATGCGCATGTGCATACACACACACACACACAACACATATATATATACATACATATATATATATATATATATATATATATATATATATATATATATATATATATATATATATATATATTTTATATATATGGCAGCTAAAATAGCATATATATATATATATATTATATATATATATAAAAAAAATTTTGATATATATATATATAGCGCTATTAATTTGTGAATATAAAAGAACGACCAAGTAACAATGTGGTGGAAATACTTGTCTTGAATGCTGTTTAGTTACTGTCATAATAAAATATACATTCACAACCTGGTATCTGTATCTGTATCTTAACTGGCAAAATGTCATAGGGACACATCACGCCAGTGCGCATGGTGGGTCATCTGACTTAATTGTTAAAATGTTGAATTAAACTATTCTGAAATGATTTTAGTGATTTACTTGAGACAGTGTTTGGGGGGAGATAATTCCATTCCTTAATTGTTGTTGGGAAGAAGCTGGTGACTATCCCACAGTTGCATCTTAACAACTATATATTCTACTGCAGTCTGTATTAACTCTAAGCATGCTATTCTTTATTATAATCATAATAGCAAATAAATGTTGGTGACACCGGCAAATATCTAAACATTTAAGTACTGAAATTGAACAGTGACAACAACAGTAATACCAGTAGCAGTACTGTACACTGACTGAAAACAATTTTTTTTAATTATCAATCAACATACCACATACAATACATAATCTTTTCCACCAGTAAAATATATGATGGAAATGTAATTTAAAACGCACGCGTTTTAAATTACTTCACTTAAAGCGTAAAAGTGAAGTAATTGTCCTAAAAGCATAATACACTCAGCAGAATGGGAGGGAGAGTTTTCCGTTCCTAAAATAAAACACGTCACATCACCACGAACTGAAATCTGAGCCTGGTAAACATTGGTATATATGCATCTTGTGCACCATTGCGTGACTGAATTCCCTCCGCAATGCACGGTGGGTATTGTGCTCGTCAAACATGTGCTTGTGCCGCCATTACCCCATGCAAAAAGCCCTGAGTTTGTCGGTGTCTCTGAAGACATGGCTGTATCAAAAAAAGCTATACGACAAAACAGAATATGATTAAAACTACGCGACTCGTATACAATATGTGTGTGTGAATCCGCCATCAATGGGCGTTGTAATTTATTGTATCTTAGCGGATATGGCGCAGCTGTGTTCTATGAGAACCTGCTTCGATTTGTGGACAGTGGAACAGGTTGCAACTATTTAAACTGGATTCGCTGGGGGACTCACAGAGAAGCTAAATACTGGAGGCATAAATAAAGACAGCACAAAGAAATCAGCAACGAACAGTCCGGAAACATCTTCTGAACTTGGTTGTATATGTGTTTGTTTAAATGCAACGAGCAATAGTAAACAAAAGAAATGAACTAAACATTATGGTAGAAGATATTAACGGTCACATAATAGGTATAACTAAATATTGGCCCACAACCGATATATCAATCAGATGCCGAATTGGGAATGACAGGATATGTAATGTTTAAGAAAGATGGAATAGGAAGAAGGGGAGGTGGCGTTATTTTATATATTAAAGAATCCATCCAGGCTTATGAAATAAAATGAGAACAAGACTGTGAAGAAGATGTATGGTGTAACATAGTTACAAGAAACTCAACATTAACTATTGGGTTACTTTATCGAAGTCCAAAGACAAACATAGGAGAGAATGAGAAAGTACACAATACTATTGAGAAGAACTAGAAAAGAAGTGAAATTTTTTAACCACGGGCATATACAATGGAAATCTCTACAAAATACGTTTTTAAATTTGGAGACAAAAACAGGAGAAACGGTACAAAATAAAAAGCTATGAACAAACAATTGCTTTTAATATAAAACATGACAGCAAGAGTTTTTGTATGCGTATGTTCGAAATAAACAGAAAGTTGTGGTTAATGTCGGTCCACTAAAAATCAACACAGGGATTCTTAATGGCAGAACACCTAAATGAGTTCTTTAGTTCGGTGTTTACCAGGGAAGATATTAGTGCATTACCAGTACCAGAGAATAAGTTCTAAGGGAGAGAGTCAGACTATTTAGGACAATTAATTGTAACCCCAAAAATGATAACTAAGAAAATAAGGGATATGAATGATAAATCACTTGGAGTGGATGGGAATCCTCCCAAATTACTATTGAGACATTGAAGAACAAATTAGCATACCGTTCGCAACAGTGTACAATTTGTTATTAGAGGGGGGAGATGTTCCGTTAGGGAATTGAAAGAAGCAGCCATTATACCAGTATTTAAAAAAGGTTCGAGAAACAACTCAGAGACCTAAAGCCCAGTGAGTTTAACATAAGTGATTTGCAAACTATTAGAAAGACTAATTAAAGATCACTTGCTTGATTTTCTTCTTAAGCATAACTTGATAAAGCTATCTCAACATGGGTTTCTAAAAGCGAGGTCAGGCTTAACAAATATATTGTTTTGTGGAAGATATCACAAAGTGGGTAGATGAGGGATCACAAGGAGATATAATCTACGTATTTTTTTTAAAACCTTTGTCAAAGTGCCACATCAAAGATTACTATTTAAACTAAACGCCCATGGCATAAGAAATGGTGTGATTAACTGGATAGAAAAATAGCTTATTGATAATTTAAAAGAAAGAGTAATAGTTGATGGGGATGTTTCAAATTGGAAATCGATTTTGAGTGGAATACCGCATGGATCAGTATTGGGACATATTTTATTCTTAATATATACCAATGATTCGGATGTTGATATGACAACCACTGTGTTAAAAGTTTACGGACGATACAAGTGTTTCGAAAAAATAAAATGATGCAGATAATCAGCATTTACAAGACTGTCTTAGTAAGTTGTCCAAGTGGTCTGAGAAGGGGCACATGCTGTTTAATTTTGGGAAGTGTAAGTGCACAGGACTTCGGAATGAAGATGCACAACATACAATGGGTGGTACTGTACTAAATACTACCGTAAAGGAAAAGGACTTACGATTAACTATTAATGCTGATATGAAGGTATGAAAGCAGTGTGGAATTGCAGCATCGAAAGCGAAACTTACTGTACAAGGAAAACAACTAATAATACCGCTGTACAAAACAGTAGTTAGGCCTCATTTAGAATATTGTATACAAGCATGGAGGCCATATCGCAAGAAGGATATTGATATGCTAGAAAGAGTGCAAAGGAGAGCAACATTACTCCAAATTATACCAAATCTCAGGAATATTAGTTACGAAAAGCGCTTAAGAGAATGTGGTTTAACAGCACTAGAAACCATGAGATTGAGAGAAGATCAAACAAAGGTATTTAAAATAGTGAATGTGTATTAAAATATTGATAGAAATATTTGTGTCGGTTAATAAAGTGAGAATGACTAGAGGACGTGGAGTTACGTTAGCAAAGAAGCAGTGTAGACTATATATCAAACATTTCTCATTTTCACAAAGAACAGTAAATTATTGGGATATATTATTAGCAGATAGTGTAGGTGCTAGTAGTGTTAATATATTTAACAAAATCAACATATACCTAAGAAGAGCGGGGTACACTTAGATAGATAGGTTGGACTCTCGATAAGCCAAAAGGCCTTCCTAGTCCACATGCCATCTAGAGTTGATTCTCTTGGTGGCAATCTTGTTAAATCTTGTTAAATTGTATTATAGGCCATATTATTTGACGTCATCTGATCAATTCAAGATTGTCGTTGAAGTCAACTTGTCATTGTGAAGTGAAGCATCTGCTGCCAGCTCCGTGTCTTATCTGGCAGCGAATGATTGTAACATCCAAGTCAGCATGCAGTGTTTTCCCTGAGTAAAATGCTGGGCTAGGTGGTAGAATGAGCTGAGTGAGCACCGAAGGCGTGACACAACGCTATGTGGATCTGGGAACGTGGGCAACCAGAACTATTTTAGAAACCACTTTCAAAATGGTGCATTTCATTTTCCCTGTTATATAGAGGGGAAACAAGTTATACAGTTTATAAAGGTTTATAGCAAGAATTACCTATGAGGTGGCAATTTTGTCATATTTTGTGCGACGTGGCTTAGAAAAAACAGCGAGGTGGCTCACCTCGTAGCAGGGGAAATAATGGGTAGGTGTAAATGTGGGTTTAAGATATATGATAGTATATATACGTATATATATATATATATATATATATATATATATATATATATATATATATATATATATATATATATATAAACAGATGCGAAATAAGTCCGGTCCGATCGTCCGGGACAAGTAGTTTTAGAGCTCGGACTAGTACAGTTTTAGTAGAGTAGTCCCGTCGGACTAGCTATGACTTGGAAATGGCTGTATTACGTTTAGTAAAACAATATACCAAGTTGATACAACATACACTACAATACTATATTGGAATGGAGCTCACAACAATACATCTAACACAACAACATTAAACTAACCGTAAGCAGTCTGTAAGACTATAAGAGGTGAAATTAGATACTTTATCTATAAAACCAGGCATCTCCCAAGAATAAATTTGAGGGCTATTGACATTGTTATTTACTATAATTCAATGGTTTTCCTAAATCCAGCATAATTATGCTGATGATACTTAATGATACAAGTTCAATTAAAGCCTTCGCAGATGACAAAAACACAGTGAATGTTGAATATTTGATTAATAAAGAACTACATACAATAAAAATATTGCTAATACTAGGTACATTATCATTAAAATATTAATAAAATAAAACGTTTTGTTTTAAATGCCTAATAAACATATTGATGAACTAACATCAACATAAACGTAGTACATTTCTACCACATATGTTCTACACAATGTGTAATGTAGGAAATATTAATAACAAATACACAGGAATATGCATGCTCCTAAATGCTTGTGGGCTATCCATAATGGTCCGTCAATGGAATTGAATAATTATATAATTATATAAAATATAGCTAATTTCAAAACCTAATCTGGCCCCTATGATAGCAAATATTTATTAGTCACAATAGGGGTCTCCAAAGTCAAATATTGTATAAACTAAATTTAAATAACTATTGTATCACATAGTTGCAGTTACAAAATAAATACATCTCCTCTTGATTTGTCCATTTATCTATCTATCTATCTATCTATCTATATATATATATATATATATATATATATATATATATATATATATATATATATATATATATATATATATATATATATATATATATATATATACTTACAAAACCAACCATTTTGGACATATACCAAAATTCCAACTATTTTGGACCCAAATGAAATACGGAATATAATAATGTTTTTTTTAACTATATTAATAAAACACATATAAGAGTGCTTAGCTTTAAGTTGTCATGTGTGTAAAAGAATAATATGTACTTTTATTACAAATATACTTTTTGTGGTCCAAAATGGTGGTTCCAAAAAAGTCACCGGCAAACGAGCATGTAAACTTCATACCATTTTGGCACTCCATATCTACTAAACCGACTATTTTGGGACACGCGAAACAGCCAATGAGAATACAGCTGGACGAGTGCAATAATGTCGGACAGACTTCAGAAGTACGAAAATATTGCGTGATTTCGCTCAGTTCCAAGTCTGTTTCAATATGTATCGATTCCATACTGACGGAGTGAAATCCGTTATGAAGCATCGCACAACTGGGCCACAACTATGCCGCAGAGGTGTGAAAAATGTTTCATACATGGGGTTTGTTTGTCATTAAAGCGAGGACTGAGCTGTTTTATCGCCCACACCCCGTCGGCGGTAATCTTTGTATTAGTCGGTGCAGAAACAAAACAGCTCTTTTCAGAGCTACCCATATATTTGTAGAAGAATTTGCTACCATTGAATTGATGTGTCTTGCTTATTTTCCTCAACAATCTAAAACTGATCAAATCATATCATTAACGAGCCCTTACGACGTCTACATCTGACAGTGACTTAAAACAAACAATTTTGTTTTGCTTGCGGCTGGGTACATTGTATGTTATGAACTGTGTTGCTTTAAGGGAATGAGGAATGATGGCTGCTAGAAAATCAAAATGTGTGTCTACCTTTCTCCAGTGTATTGTCCTAATTTCTTTGATTGATCCCTCAAAGTTAATAAAGTTCTAATAGTAGTAGTGACCTTTCTTTGTATGACTGGGTGATTATAAATCCAATAAAACAGTCATAAATGTATAGTTAAGAATTTGGTTTCTGCCACATATCGCTTTCTGCCTCACCATGATTGTGCGGATGTATATCATATTAAATATAGTCAGAAACATATGATGTTGTATGCAAATGAACATTTACAAACTTGTTACAAAGTTATTTAAAAGTTTGACAAGGAATTTGTTTCTAAGGAATCGTGACTCATTTGCTGTAGGTAACAAAGCAGGTATAGGTTTGTAAAAGAGCTTTGTATTCAGCCAAACATATATAATATATATATATACATACATATTTACACAATCCACATAATCCATATAACATAATACAATGTAAATGTATTATTTAATATCATTATAATACACAAGTCAGGGCCCACTGACCACCTCAGGAGTCCATGTCACTAGTTAAAATGTTATATATCTCAAATTAAACAACGCATACAGCGTTTTGAGACACATTTTCATAGCAAATGCAAAAATGTGACTTCCGGCCATGCGCCATAATTCATGAAAATTATTTAAACAAACGCAAAGTATAAATTGTATCAGATGACATTCAAAACAACTGTTCACATTGATCACCACAGGAATGTTAACAAGCAGCCCATGGTGTTTACTGTTTATACATTGAATACTTTGCATTTTGTCGCACAATGATGATTTTGAACATGATGAGGCAGAATGCGTATGTCACATGAAATAAATATAGTCTTAGGAATATTGTATTTCACACAAAAATATTCATTTTACACTTTGCTTGCATGCCAGTGATGAAATAAGTGGTTCTGATGTTGATATGTTGCTCAAAGATTTCATTTTTTTTGGTGAAAACAGCATATCATGGTTCTGTATGGCAGAATTTCCAGAAACCAGTACCCACATGGATCTTTGCACAATGATTATACAACATCAACAGTTATAAAAGTGAAAAACGTGTTTAGTTGTAAAATAGGTTGCTACAGCTATACCTATTCAGTGTAAATGTACATTAAAACAACCAACAGTACTTTCTGCACATATAAAAACACATTAATTTATTGTACAAAGCTCTGCAGGTATTCATTTGTGTCTTCCGCTGTTCATTCATCACCTTCTTTCTGACCTTTTCATATAGACTTCTGTGCATCACTTTCTCATCCATAAATTTCACCAATGCTGGTTTGATACAATGAAAGGGTAAGCAAAACTTCAGTTTTTTTATGAATGTGTTCAGTATCAGCAAACTGTGATATTATTTTGTTTTGTATGACCATCAGTACAATTATTACAATACAAAGCACAATCCCCTTCTTGTCATATTTAAATCATATGAAGTGTAACAGTAGCTTCTTAGTAAAATTAAAACGTAACAATAGAAGTTCAAATAGTGATATATAATGCAGTCTCTAAATAAAAAAATTGAGACATGGGGTATTCAGGTGAAATGCTGCTGGAATTCCGCTATATAATATTATTTACTTATTACATGTATATTTTCAAATTTGATTGATATATTTCTTGTCATACATATTTATGGTAATTTTTTTATTGCAAATAATAATTATGTATTAAGAAAATTTCTAGTTGTTGGGTCGAGAAAGGTATTTTCAATCAATGTATTTTCATAACACAAACCTGCCTTTCCTTCCTTGCCTGTGCATACATCTAAGACCATGAGATGTTTCCCCACTTGTGTTATGGCCATTAATGCCAAGGGGCACTTGTAAGTTCCCATGTTGACTTTTTCCAAATGTCCCGTGTGGGAATAAAAGTTGGCAAGATCTTCTGGTGTGATGTCCAAACCAAATTATATTAAATATAAAGGCACTCGTGGACATACATAAATTATTATTTAAATAAAATAGCAGACGGTAATTTCACATTTAAGCACTTTGAAGAAGATATCATATTAATGAGTATAACTAATTTACCCAAAACAAGTAGCTTTAGAAGCCATGCCACAGCCCCCCCACCTGTATTGTTTGCTCTGTCAGTATGGTGTGAATGACTGGCCATGATTTCTAGCTCCAGAATCCTGACTGGGTCTGGGCAGTTAGCTACTAAATCCATGTCTTTTATGTTTTAACTGTAAACTGTAAGGTGTTTTACCATTATAGCTTCTTCTCATCATAGCGACTTTTTATTCCCGTTGTAGCTACTAATTAAGTTTGACTACTTTTCTATTTCTCCATTTCACAATGTAACAAGATAAGGGAGCATTAACTATTTCATCTCCATCCAGTTGATGTCCATGAGAGGTGGATGGCTTTGATGAAAGTGTGTCCCACTTCCACAACTGATAACTTTTAACAAATACTTTGTGGAGACATGGCTTGGTGATGATTCAAAGATCTCCATGGACATGTGGAATGTCTACAGAAATTCCAAGGGCGCGAAAGTGTTGGGGAAACACCATCCCACATCTTCCAGTTCATGTTTGCTAAACATGATGCTGCCATCCCACCACCATGACTTTCACTACTTTTTTTATAAATGCTATTCTGTACTCTGTACAAGTAATTAAAAAAAATTGTTTTGCACAGGTGTTTTATGGTATATTTTTCATTTCAATTAACTGATAGTTACATTTATATATAATTCTTGTGACTTTAAAATGCGTCTATCATTAAGACATTTCATTTAAAAATCTTACATTAATCTAAAATAGTTAATGCTCCTTCTTGCTGTCCCCTCCTGAATTGTGTAATCAAATAAGTAGCTGTAACGGGACTAGTTTGCGTGCTAAACTTAACAAGTTGCTATAATGGGAAAACATATAGCTGTAATGGAAAGTAGCTATAATGGACCTAGGCCATTGACATTTAAAAATGGGACATGTGAAATTCTTAAATGCATCATATTTGTATTACATTCAGAAAACGTAAATTATCAATCTAACATTAGATGATTCATTCAATACCTGAGAAAGTCGTCTGATTATTAATGATAATCACAACCAGATAGTGATAGCAGTAATCAGTTAGAACACTAGATAGTGACATAACAACATAAAAAGAATGAAACAAAGAGATTCCTTTAAGGTCGCCTTTACGGTGATCAAGAATACATTCTAAAGTAATTGTACTCATACTCGAGTATGTTTGTTTTCTGAATACTCGTACTGATGCATTTTCATAGTAATCATATTCGTAGTCGATTACATTTTTTGGTAATCACTCCATCCCTGGATCCAAGATTATAGGCCCATTCCACTTCTACCAGCTATTTCAAAAATACTTGAACAAATATTTGATCAATTATCATCTTATTTAATGACTCTACGCTTTTGTTTGATCATTAGTATAGTTTCTGACTGAAACATTCAACACAATATGTGGCACTAAAATTAATAGATAGAATAATAACCAAACTGGATAAAGATGAAAAACCTATTAATGTTTATTTAGATCTTTCCAAGTCCTTCGTTACCACTGAATGCACTGATCATATTATTTTACTTAATAAACTGAAATATGATGGTGTACATGGAACAAATCTTAACTTATTCAGCAGCTAACCAGAAATCATAAACAATACATGAAAATTAACAACATCAAATCAAATATGCTATCAATAACAACAGGTGTACCACAAGGTTTAATCATATGACTACTATTATACATCAATGATTTTGCACAAGCCAGTAAAATGCTTAGCTTTCTCATTT
>JAODUO010000432.1:0-100000 GCA_025642075.2 Ridgeia piscesae
AGGACACGTCAATGTAAGTAGGACCGTGTGCGTACACAACGGTACACCATACAAACAAGACGACAAAAATGAGTGTGGATAACATAAATGGTACACCACGTAACCATGCTAAAGCCCTATCAATGTGAGTACGACCGCGTGCGTACACTAACGGTACACCATACAAACAAGAGAAGGACATCAATGTAAGTACGACCGTGTGCGTACACAACGGTACACCATACAAACAAGACAAAGAAACGTCAATGTGAGTACGACCGAGAGCGTACACTACTAGAAGACACGACGGAGACAATCACATGATCAACGGTCGCACGAGACAAAGCAGTAGTGCCGATGTCAATAATAACCGCCCTCGGTGACAGCTCCCGGACGACTGCGTGCGTACACTAACGGTACACCACTTAGAAACTTAGAAAGCGGACAGTTGAAGTATAAAGCAGGAACAAAGCCCGGAACACAACAAAGTAGCGTGACTTGATACAAACCTTGAGTGAAATGAAGAAAATTAACCTCTGTGTTGGCTCTGTTTACAAAACACTCGCTACAGCCCAAAGATCCAACACAAAGGGATGACGCTTGTGAAGCTACGGGGTCACCCCTGCAAATTCACCATGCATTGCTTGGCGTATTACGGACCGTTACTCGGCCTCCGGATTACAGTGTTGTCTAACACATATTAATAAACAGATCAATTTCACATCACATTGGATAAATACTATTTTGACAGGTCTGTACAAATATTCATTTAATATAAAACACGCGTATGTTCGAAGTAAACAGAAAGTTCAGAATAAGGTTGGTGCTCTAGAAGGTAGTGATGGAAACTTAATAACAGAGAGATTATCAAATATGCCACATCAAAGATTACTACTTAAACTAAAGGCCCATGGCATAGGAAATGGCATGGTTAACTCGATAGAAAAATGGCTTATTGATAGAAGAAAAAGAGTAGTAGTGGATGGGGAGGTTTAAAACTGGAAATCAGTTTTGAGTGGAGTACCGCAGGGATCAGTATTGGGACTTATTTTATTTTTAATATATATCAATGATTTGGATAATGATATAACAAGCAAGGTGTTGACGTTTGCGGACGATACAAACGTGTTTAAACAAATTAAAGTGATGCAGACAGACAGCATTTACAAGATGATCTTAATAAGTTGACCGAATGGTCTGAGAAGTGGCAAATGTTGTTTAATTTTGGGTAAGTGCCTCCCCACAGGACATGGGAATGAATATGCACAATATACAATGAGTACTAAATACTACCTTAAAGGAAAAGGATTTAGGAGTTAACTATTAGTGCTGACATGAAGGTATCAGAGCAGTGTGGAATTGCAGCAGCGAAGTGAAGCCAAATGCTTGGATTAATTAGGCGAAATATAGTGTACATAGTTAGGCCTCACTTAGAATAGTGTATACAAGCACGGAGGCCGTATCACAAGAAGGATATTGATATGCTAGAAAGAGTACAAAGGAGAGCAACCAAATTGATACAAAAACTCAGGAATATTAGTTATGAAATGCGTCTAAAAGAATGTGATGTAACAACACTAGAAACCAGGAGACTGAGAGGAGATCATATACAAGTATTTACATTTTTGAATGGGTATGAAAATATTAACAGAAATATTTTTTCTCGTTTAAGGAAGAGAGAAGGACTAGAGGACATGGAGATACATTACCAAAGAAACAGTGTAGACTAGATATTAGAAAATTCTCATTTTCACAAAGAACAGTAAATGAATGGAACATATTATCAGCTGATTATGTATGTGCTAGTAGTGTTAATAAAAATAAAATCGACATATACCTAAGAAGGGCAGGGTGCACTTAGATAGATAGGTTCGACTCTCGATAAGCCAAATGGCTTCCTAGTCCACCTGCCATCTAGAGTTGATTCTCTAGGTGGCTATCTTATTAAATCTTGTTAAATGGTGCAGAGGTTACAGGGGTACCTGTGTAGAACTTCCCAATCCTACCTTTTGGCAAAGAAATTTGTCATCACTTAAATGGGATCAAATTACACAAAGTGCAGGAATCCGCTGGTTCCTCCATAAGCGATACGCATCCCGCAGGCTGCAGTCCAAGGGGTGACAGGGCAACCAAACATTAATCATCTATAATGTGCTTGATGGCTAGTGCCTATTAATACATCAACACAAGGGTTCAAAATGATAGTGAGCCCGTCATGATTAATATTTTCTGGAGGGGTCAACCAAGCAATTTATCTAGTGATTTTACATTGGGTAGTTCGGAACGTTAATTAATTATTTTATTACTACTTATGTAGAGGCTTTTAAGAGAGGGGAGTGATCAGTCTCGCTATATGCGCGCAAATTTGTTTTTCTGAACTTAAAAGGTGGGGGAACATTTCCTATACTGTCCCCTCAGGCTTAAAATTGGGGGACGTGTCCCCATCGTCCCACACCGATCGACGACCATGCATGTGTGCTCCAAACTACGTACCACTCATGACTATCTAAGCCAACGGACATATTGGATAGATAAGTGGTATGATCTAAGCGTGAGCGATATGGCGCTCTGGCTTCAATCTTATCATATGTCCCGAGGCATGTCGTCTGCGAAAGGTGAAGTCTGCCACTTTACCAACTGAAGCATGTACTTGTTGACTCGACGCAGAAATGTCCTACGTCACCAGAAATGACCCACAGGACGCAAAGATGACTGATTTCACTGACGGGTCAGGACCGCCCGACTGTCAATCGAGGGGACGATGGTTCAATCCCACATACCGCCGATTCGAAAGTTAGGCAATTTCGTTCACCCCACATGTGTCTATGTCTTTCGGAAGAGACACTAAACGCCGGTGGTCCCTTCTATCTGGTGTATATATCAGGGGAAATAAAAGATGCCACACAGGGGGTAAATGTGTAACCTGTAGTGGACTCACAAATTCTCGTTCGACTTTAAACGCCCTGCAAAGAGCCCCGTCCAGTATCTGAGAGAAAGAGAAAAGAGAAAGAAAGAAAGTGTGCTGCTCGTGTGTCAGGTGACTGCGACAGACTTGACTCGGGTCAAGGCACGGCACGTGCCATCCAAAGTCATTTGATGCCCAGTGAGATAGGTATCTTTCCTTTTGCTGTTTCCAAATAGACAGGACAATTAATGAATGATCAACGACTCCGTGAAACTGCCAAGCGATCCACTGGGAGATGTGGTTGGCTGTTTTCCTTGCGTCAAGCATTTTGAGAAATGTGTGTACAAATCAACCACCGTTCGGTTTCTAAATAAGATGGCGGAAAATGTAAGCGCGACAACGCCCAAGATCCGAACAGCGTCACACTTGACTCGCTTCACATGCGACATCACGAGCGCTGGACTGTACTCATGAATAGTAAGAACTGTAATGCAGAGTTAGTAAATGATGCAAGGAAGCTCATGTTTTCTCACAGCTTAAGGTCCCTGGACTCCATCCCGTCAACCAAGAATGCCTTATTCCAGCATATCAAGCGTGCCCTGCTAGTCGCAGCTTTTATCTGGAAGCAATCCCTCTCCAAGACTCCAGAGATCCCAAAACCCAGTGAATGGGGCTGGGAATGGAACACCTGGATAAAAGAATGGGTACCATATTGGACAGATCTATCGGACGTCAGTCAGGCATGCTCGCTGCTCCTTCACTGTGACTGTAGGGAAACTGTAACTGCCACCGAACTGGACTCCGATGTAGCAGTCTGTGCAAGTGCGAAGGAGGTTGCACAAATAATGACAAAGAAGGCTGAGTTGATCATGGCAATGATGTGCGCCGAGTACTATGGTGCAGACATTAAGCTGGTTAAATTAATTATATTTACTTATTACATCCCTGGACTTTTGTTACAAATATATTTTCAACAATAAAAGTAACACACTGCTGCCGTAAACATATGTGTACAGCCAGGCATGATATTCACATATGGCTTAGCTGTCAACTATTCTCACATGTCGGCTATTTGAAGTGTGCCAAATAATTGCACTAATAAAGCATAAGTAGTTTTCCGTCGCACTAACTATACCTCATTACGTCGTTATAAGATACACGTACATCAAACTTTGGTAGACGAAACACCAATTTACAATTTTTTTGGCATTTGGGCATTATTGCTTGCAATAGAGGCTCTCAATCAAATTTACAGGAGATGTTTACAAGTTGGCTAATTTTAGACAGTCCACGTGAAGTATTAATAAATAAAACGCAGCGGTAATATGTATGAAGTAATACTCTTCAAGCATTACTCCATTGCTCAATGCCGTGTGCCATACGTTAGCATTTTGCTGCGTCGAATACGTCGTGTGTGTGTGTGTGTGTGTGTGTGTGTGTGGTGTGTGTGTGTGTGTGTGTGTGTGTGTGTGTGTGTGTGTGTGTTCTTGTGTGTGTGTGTGTGTGTGTGTGTGTGTGTGTGTGTGTGTGTGTGTTGTTGTGTGTTGTGTGTGTGTGTGTGTGTGTGTGTGTGTGTGTGTGTGTGTGTGTGTGTGTGTGTGTGTGTGTGTGTTGTATGATGTAGATGTATATATATATATATATATATATATATATATATATATATATATATATATATATATGATGATATATTTGTATATGTTTATGTATTTCTGTCATCCGTCGATGATGACCATGCGATGACATCACTGGTCTGTCGCATGTAGGCGATGTGTCCGGATGTGGCTGATAAGGCCGATTCGGGCACGACAAATTCTGTGGAAGTTCGGACATGGAAGAGCAGTAATAATCGCAGAGCTTGTTTCCGCAGCACTGGATTTGGGGAGCAGTCTCTTTTCTTCCGCCTGGCGTATCCTGGTTTGTTCATAGGACTCAGCTCTCTTCCGGATCAAGCTGCGCCAGGTGCCTCGCTCAGTTGCTAGGCTTTCCCAAGACTCGTTGTTGATTTCAAAGGCCTTTAGGGAGGATTTGAGGGAGTCTTTATATAAAGTTTGCATTGACCGCCAGTAGACCTCCTCCCCTCTGACAGTTCTCCATACAGCAGGTGCTTTGGTAGTCTTTCATCACTCATTCTGACAACATGGCCAGCCCATCGAAGTTGAGCTTTCTTCAGTAGAGCATGAATGCTTTGCAGCCCTGCACACTTGAGGACATCCGTATTTGGGATCATGTTTTGCCAGGTGATGCGAAGCAATCTGCGCAGGCAATTGATATGGAATATATTTAGCTTCCTTGCGTGCCTACAGTAGACTGTTCATGTTTCGCATATATTATATATATATATATATATATATATATATATATATATATATATATATATATATATATATATAATATATATATATCATATATATTCATATATATCTATTATCTATTAAACTACCTAATTACTAATTATGACTTATGTCGGTATTGTGTTACCAGTTCAGGGCTATGGCATAGGATTAGTTAGGGTTAGTTTGGGGTTAGTAAGGATTAGCTTGGATTAGTTATGGTTAGTTTATGGTTAGGAGGATGAAACCGGAATTATCAAAGCTCAATTATATAGCGACGTCGCGACAAAATACAAACGTTACCGTATATATTTCGCTGAGCAACGCGTAGGCCGTACCCGCCACAGATGATGTCGAGTTTTGCGGGAGTTTGATTTTGGAATTGTATTCGTTAATTTAATGGAATATATTAATTATTTTAATTTGTAATCTAGTGTGTGTATCCGTGTATAAGATATGTAAGGAAAGGTTCCGCGGCTTAAGAGACATATAGTACCTCTCTTGGCTTGACGTAAACAGCAACGTCACTGTGATCAACTGAATATTAAATAACAAAACTATAACACAAGATATTTAAAACCTGACGATTGTCACAGTATGTAATATGTTTAATGCAATAATGCTACACTTAATTGCTCAATTTGTTTCAGCAAGGCTTACTGTAAATACCACGAGATTAATTCAAGATGACGCTGATGAGTCTGTCTCACACATATGATACTATAGCCAGTACATTTTGAAAGTTGTTTCCTATATGCTGCACTTGAAGGTATCTAATACATACTCAAGGGAGTCAAACAACACAGCCATTGTAGAATACTACCTTGACCAGAACATCGTGTTTCGATCAGCATAAAATATGCACTATTATTATTCAAACAGACAAGTGATTCACTTCAGTAATTTATGAATACATTATTGCACACACCAAAAGTTGATATCAAAATGTAAAACTATAATGAATTATGTTATATTTATAATACTTTTATGCTATGGCATTGACTTATTGATTTACTAATTTTTAATGATAAATCAAATGTTTGGGTATATTTAAACAAAACTAGACAATTGTTGACAGTTCTGGTTTCCGACTGATGAAAAACTAAACAACATATAGCGAGAAAGCAGGACAATAGCAACCAGAAAGGTTGGCTATCTCATTTGTGGCTAAACAAATCCAATTCCAACGGTTAGGCCCTAGTTAGGATCACTTATACTGCCATACGTAAACATAACAAGCATAACATGAAGTTTTCACGAAAAATAAAACAAATCGTTCAGGCAATGTATCAAAATGATTACATATTTCATCAACGGCATGCAACGAAAGCGTCAAATAAATTGTTTGTGTGTGTGTGTGTGTGTGTGTGTGTGTGTGTGTGTGTGGTGTGTGTGTGCGTGCGTGCGTGCGTGCGTGCGTGCGTGCGTGCGTGCGTGCGTGCGTGCGTGCGTGCGTGCGTGCGTGCGTGCGTGCGTGTGTGTGTGTGTGAAATATAGTATTTGTAAGTCTATTTGCTACCAAACGTGTCTCAAAACTATGTTTGCATTGTTTTAATTTGAAACAAATAACACCAACTTTCTTACAGTGTCTGATATATCTGACCAAAGGTGTGTTTAAAGATCCAGCGATATGGCCTATAATCATAATGAGGCAGAAACCGAGAAGGTGACTATAATCCATCTTATCAGCCTTTGCGCTTACGTAATTATGGTATATCCGAGCGGTATTACTAGTATCAAGTCATATAACTACTTTAAGACGATTATCATAAAGGTGTAATATATATTTACTAATAAAACTTCCCCAATCGGTTTTGCTGAAAACTAGAACTGCCAATGGGAAAGTCAACAGTGCTCTGTGCCCTACTCACTACTGTATACTATAGTATAACTATAGGGTCAACTACCACAACAAAATTCCGTTAAAAGTTAGGTTCATTTTAAGAGTTAGTATTAGGTTTAGGGTTGCGTCAGATTATATTCAATTAGATCCAGTTAGATTGAAGCTACTTTTAGCAAGATTGACACCAAGCGTTTACATGCATCTGTATGTGGAGGGGTAACTAATACTAATAGCCACCTCCGTTTATGTTGACGGAAATAATTTGTAGCGGCGTTTCTTTTGAATGCGCATGTCTGTTAACCTTGGCGGGTGGTTTAAAGCGAGGCTGCTGTGTTTGTTCGGCGCCTTGGCTAGCGTTCTAAATGAATTAAAGTAGAAATCCACGTATTTGCATGTGATGAACGGCCGTCAAACGTAGTGGAAAATTATTTCACACAAAGTATCAAGTCGGTCGCTTTGTAGACTTCGGGTAAGTACAGAATATAAAGTTAATTGCCGGCCTAGCCTATAACCGAGAATGGCGCGCTGCCCAGTCGTCTTATTTCAATATTTGAGTACTGGCCAACATTCCTGCTTGAGTAAAAAGTCAGGGTTGGGGGAGCGTGCGTGTTGGGTTATTAGTCGTGTACCAAAGCTTGTCTAAAATGCTGTGGTTCAGGAATAGTGACGGTTGCATCTGGTAGGGAATTCAGATCTCTTATTGTTCGAGGGAAATATGAAAATTTATAGCAGTTCTACCAGAGACAGTGTCAGTGTCAGTGTGGATAGTGTTGAATGTATTGTTTAGAATAGATGCCTTGACTGAGTAGATAGGTGATGACGTTGTACTTGTACGGGCTGGAGATATTTGCCAGGCAAGGATAGGTGGCAATAGATGGCGTTATGGAATATGGCAAGGCGTCTGTTTGTTTGTCTAGTTATTAGTCATTGTATGTGTAACTGTTTTAGCATTTCTGACACACACTGACACAGGTGGCTTCTTTAGATGCATAGTCGTTTGTGGATGCTAGAGAATACTTATACTCGTAATCAGGGGACATAAGTACAGGTTGCTGAGGATTGGCAGTACTACTCACTATGGTTTTCACAGTTCTTCTGTTCTATCCTACGTGTTAGTCCACATAGTGGTAGTATGCAGATAACACAGTAGTTCCTCTTGTCTATAAGTGGGGTAATCTTAGTATGTGACTGTGTTTACAAAATTTCAATATTAATATATAAAATTACAGTAATTATATCATCACAGTTGATATAATAAATATGTTAAAATTCTTAGCAATATAAAGTTGTCATAAAATGTTACAAAAGTATAACAAATATAACTGCTTTGATAAAATGGGTTGATTAGACACTCACTGGTGTTTCCGTTCAGGAAAATATACAACATCTGTGTGTTTAATCTGCATAGTCCATAAGTCTGGTGCAATTACAAACACAGACCAAGGCTTAGGCATTAGCCTTGATACTTATACTAGCCAGCCAGCGAATCGAACACCTGAATCAAAACATACCAATTGTTCGAATATAGGAAGAAACATTTGCATATTATACTGATATTGAAAATCTATTGGGGAATGGGGAAGAAAGCAGGGGTCGACAATAAGGTTTTGTATTCACTGTCCCGGTGGGCCAGTGGATTTTAAAAGTTACTGGCCCTCCAAAAAAGTTACTGGCCAGAACTTTTTTGCAGGAATACATGTTTATTCTTTAAAACAATAAAATATATTTGTTTATATTTTGAACATTAAAATAGACACGGTAGCTGAAATGACGTTTAAAAAAACATGTTTTTGCCATTTTCTAATTATTGTATATGTATTCTATTAATAAAGTTCACTTTTATAATAATTACATACCTCTAAGTGACCTTTTTACGATAACAAAATGAGCCCCTATCGATTGTGAAATACGTTTTTATTTTGAAGACGCAGGATGTGTTCGAAAATACGCGATGTTTAGACCTTCGCCATGTTGTGTGGTATGAATACAACCGCCAATCTGTCCTCTAACTCCTTGCATAGACATCATCTCCGCCCTTTGACCTGTATTTATGGGAAATCCAAATACATGCGAGCTCTATTCGACCGAATATCTCCTTATTTGGCGTTCACCGTTGTGACAGGTCAACATCGGGGAGTTCCGCAATGCGCGTGACCTGCGGTGACGTGGATAATTCTAAAGTAATGGCGACATTGGTATGGATCCTGTCGCTGCCAAACGTTATAAATTGAAATTCAATGACAAATTTTAATTTTGGTACCATCAGCTATTACTATAAAATCCGAAGCGATATCTTAGCTAATTCACTAGGAAGGTGTCCGCCTCGCGCCTCCACCTCGCGTCGCCAACAGCGACACCGTGCGGAGGTATGGAGAGTTTCGACTGATAATAAATATAACGTGAGTCCATGGATTCGGCTGTCGCAGATTATGTTTAATTGTTGCATAGGGAGAGACAACTGATGGAAACTATCTAACACAATGGTGAGTAATTTCGACTGTTGAAACCAGTGGCCCATCGGGCCAACAACATGAAAACTGGTGGCCCAAACTGTCCCGACACCCTCAAAACATGCGTCGGGCCATCGGGCCAGCGCTAATGTCGACCCCTGAAAAGGATTACTATGAATGAAACTGTAGATCCACAATTGAACCTGTATAAGAGACAACAAGATTGATCGATTTACCTAATTTATACTACTGTTTTTGTTGTTGATGACTTTCACTTATTCATGATTCTGTTTTTAGATTGAAGGAAGAAGACACAGAAAGGAACTGTTAAGATGCAACTGAAGGTGATCCTGAGGAAAACAGCAGGGGAACAACCTTGACATGGAACTAAAAGATAAGTATGAAACAAGACACCTAATTGCAACTACTGTCAGTAATGATTCTAGAATTGCAATTACTGTTGTTTCAATTGTATTTCCTGCATGTCATGTTTTCAAATCATATTCAGTTGATCATTTTTCTTTTTTTCAGGACGGTAAGAAGAGGAACAAGGAGGGGAAATTTGACAAAGATAAAAAAATTCCAGCATCTCACCGCATCAGAGAGAAAAAGGTATGTCATATTTCTATTATATTTTACTAAATGATGTTTAGGTGAATGTTTTTCTGTTTTATATTAGGGAAGAGGATGGGTGTACCAGAAGAGGAACCAGAAGAAGAATCAGAAGCGGAAGAAGAGGACTGAGAAGAGATACCAGGAAGAGGAAGAAGAGGAAAGAGAAGAGGACTGAGATGAGGAAGAAGAGGAACAAGAAGGAGAAATCAGAAGAGGACCATCAAACAAAAGGTTTGTTTCTAGTTGCATTATTGAATACATGTCTCTCACATTTGACTGATTATTCATTTACTGTTTACAGATGGATGGAGAATGGAGGATGCAGAAGATGACAACTGAGAATGATCAAGAACCTAAACAGGAACATACGAGTGAAAAAAGATGAATATGAAACAAAGTGTACATTCACAATTTAACCTGTATTAGAGACGACAAGAGTGTTTGATTTATCAAATTTTTACTATTGTGTGTTGATGACTTTCACTTATTCCTGGTTCTGTTTTCAGATTGAAAAAAGAAGGCTCAGAAGAGAACTCTGCAAGATGCAAGTGAAGGTGATCCTGATGAAAATACAGAAGACGAACAACATTGACATGGAACTGAAAGATAAGTATGAAACTAGAGTACAAAATTAATTACAACCACTTTCAGATATGATTCTAGAATTGCAGTTACTGTTGTTTCTATTGACATGGAACTAAAAGATAAGTAGGAAACTAGAGTACAAAATTAATTACAACCAAGGAGAGGAAGTTCGACAAAGATCTAAAAGTCCAGCATCAGACTGCATCAGATAGAAAAAGGTATGTAACATTTATATTATATTCTACTAAATAATGTTTCTGTAAATGTTTTTCTGTTTTATATTAGGGAAGAGGATGGATGAATCAGAAGAGGAATGAGAAGAGGAAGAAGAGGATTGAGAAGAGGAACCAGGAAGAACAGGAAAGGGAAGAGGACTGAGAAGAGGAACAAGAGGAACAAGAAGAAGAAATAAGAAGAGGACCATCAAACAAAAGGTTTGTTTCTAGTTGCATTATTGAAGACATGTCTCACATTTGACTGATTATTCATTTACTGTTTACAGATGTATGAAGGATGGAGGATGCAGAAGATGACAACTGAGAATGATCGAGAACCTGAACAGGAACATTCGAGTGAAAAAAGATGAGTATGAAACAAAGTGTACATCCACAATTGAACTTCTATTAGGGACAACAAGAGTGATTGATTTATCTAATTTTTAATACTGTGTGTTGATGACTTTCACTTATTCCTGGTTCTGTTTTTAGATTATTAGACTCAGAAGAGAACTCTGAAGAAGCAAGTGAAGGTGATCCTGAGGAAAATACAGAAGAGGAACAACCTTGACATGGAACTAAAAGATAAGTATGAAACAAGAGTACAAAATTAATTACAACCATTATCAGATATGATTCTAGAATTGCAATTACTGTTGTTTCTATTGTTTTCAAATCATATTCAGTTGATCCTTTTTCTTTTTTAGGTGGGGAAGAAGGGGAACAAGGAGGGGAAGTTCGACAAAGATCTAAAAGTCCAGCATCAGACTGCATCAGAGAGAAAAAGGTATGTAATATTTATATTATATTCTACTAAATAATGTTTCGTGAATGTTTTTCTGTTTTATATTAGGGAAGAGGATGGATGAATCAGAAGAGGAATGAGAAGAGGAAGAAGAGGATTGAGAAGAGGAACCAGGAAGAAGAGGAAAGGGAAGAGGACTGAGAAGAGGAACAAGAGGAACAAGAAGAAGAAATAAGAAGAGGACCATCAAACAAAAGGTTTGTTTCTAGTTGCATTATTGAATACATGTCTCTCACATTTGACTGATTATTCATTTACTGTTTACAGATGTATGAAGGATGGAGGATGCAGAAGATGACAACTGAGAATGATCGAGAACCTGAACAGGAACATTCGAGTGAAAAAAGATGAGTATGAAACAAAGTGTACATCCACAATTTATCGTGTATTAGAGGACAACAAGAGTGATTGATTTATATAATTTTTAATACTGTGTGTTGATGACTTTCACTTATTCCTGGTTCTGTTTTTAGATTATTAGAAAAAGAAACTCTGAAGAAGCAAGTGAAGGTGATCCTGAGGAAAATACAGAAGAGTAACAGCCTTGACATGGAAGTAAAAGATAAGTATGAATCAAGAGTACAAAATGAATTACAACCATTATCAGATATGATTCTGGAATTGCAATTACTGTTGTTTCTATTGTTTTCAAATCATATTCAGTTGATCCTTTTTCTTTTTTTAGGTGGGGAAGAAGGGGAACAAGGATGGGAAGTTCGACAAAGATCTAAAAGTCCAGCATCAGACTGCATCAGAGAGAAAAAGGTATGTAATATTTATATTATATTCTACTAAATAATGTTTCGGTGAATGTTTTTCTTGTTTTATATTAGGGAAGAGGATGGATGTACCAGAAGTAGGATACCAGAAGAGGAATGTGAAGAGGAAGAAGATGATTGAGAAAAGGAACAAGAAGAAGAAATAAGAAGAAGACCATCAAACAAAAGGTATGTCTCTAGTTGCATTATTGAAGACATATCTCTCACATTTGACTGATTATTCATTTACTGTTTACAGATGGATGAAGGATGGAGGATGCAGAAGATGATAACTGAGAATGATTGAGAACCTGAACAGGAACCTTCATATGAAAAAAGATGAGTATGAAACAAAGTGTACATCCACAATTTAACCTATATTAGAGATGACAAGAGTGATTGATTTATCTAATTTTTACTATTGTGTGTTGATAAGTTTCACTTATTCCTGGTTCTGATTTTGGATTAAAAAAAGAAGGCTCAGAAGAGAACTCTGAAGAAGCAAGTGAAGTTGATCCTGAGGAAAATACAGAAAACGAACAACCTTGACATGGAACTAAAAGATAAATATAAAACCAGAGTACAAAATTAATTACAACTACTTTCAGATATGATTCTAGAATTGCAATTACTGTTGTTTCTATTGTATTTCCTGCATGTCATGTTTTCAAATCATATTCAGTTGATCCTTTTTCTTTTTTAGGTGGTGAAGAACAGGAACAAGGAGGGGAAGTTGGACAAAGATCTAAAAGTCCAGCATCAGAATGCATCAGAGAGAAAAAGGTATGTAATATTTATATTATATTCTAATAAATAATGTTACGGTGAATGTTTTTGTGTTTTATATTAGGGAAGAGGAAGGATGTACTAGAAGAGGAATGAGAAGAGGAACAAGAGGATTGAGAAGTGGAACCAGGAAGAAGAGGAAAGGGAAGAGGACTGAGAAGATTTAACAAGATTTAACAAGATTGCCACCTAGAGATTCAACTCTAGATGGCAGGTGGCCTAGGAAGCCATTTGGCTTATCGAGAGTCCAACCTATCTATCTAAGAGGAACAAGAGGAACAAGAAGAAGAAATAAGAAGAGGACCATCAAACAAAAGGTTTGTTTCTAGTTACATTATTGAATACATGTCTCTCACATTTGATTGATTATTCATTTACTGTTTTCAGATGTACGAAGGATGGAGGATGCAGAAGATGACAATTGAGAATGATCGAGAACCTGAACAGGAACCTTCGTGTGAAAAAAGATGAGTATGAAACATCGTGTACATCCACAATTTAACGTGTATTAGGGACAACAAGAGTGATTGATTTATCTAATTTTTACTATTGTATGTTGATGACTTTCACTTATTCCTGGTTCTGTTTTCAGATTAAAAAAGAAGACTCAGAAGAGAAATCTGAAGATGCAAGTGAAGGTGATCCTGAGGAAAACACAGCAGGGGAACAACATAGACATGGAACTAAAAGATAAGTATGAAACAAGAGTACAAAATTAATTACAACCATTGTCAGAAATGATTCTAGAATTGCAATTACTTTTGTTTCTAATGTATTTCCTACATGTCATGTTTTCAAATCATATTCAGTTGATCTTTTTCTTTTTTAGTGGGGAAGAAGGGAACAAGGAGGGGAAGTTCAACAAACATCTAAAAGTCCAGCATCAGACTGCATCAGAGAGAAAAAGGTGTTTAATATTTATATTATATTTACTACATAATGTTTTGGTGAATGTTTTTCTGTTTTATATTAGGGAAGAGGAAGGATGTACCAGAAGAGGAACAAGAAGAGGAATGAGAAGAGGAAGAAGAGGATTGAGAAGAGGAACCAGGAAGAAGAGGAAAGCGGAAGATGGCTGAGAAGAGGACAGAGAAGAGGAACAAGAAGAAGAAATAAGAAGAAGACCTCAAACAAAAGGTTGTTTATTAATTTTACATTTATGTTGATGACTTTACTGTTATTCCTGGTTACTGTTTTCAGATTGAAAAAAGAAGGACTCAGAAGAGAATCTGAAGATGCAAGTGAAGGTGATCCTGAGAAAACACAGAAGAGGAACAACTTGACTGGAACTAAAAGATAAGTATGAAACAAGAGTGACAAATTTAATTACAACCGTTGTCAGATAGATTCAAGAATTGCAATTACTGTTGTTTCTATTGTATGTTGATGATTTTCAAATCATATTCAGTTGATCCTTTTTCTTTTTTAGTGGTGAAGAAAAGAACAGAAGGAAGGGAAGTTCGGACAAAGATCTAAAAGTCCAGCATCAGACTGCATCAGAGAGAAAAAGGTATGTAATATTTATATTATATTCTAATAAATAATGTTACGGTGAATGTTTTTGTGTTTTATATTAGGGAAGAGGATGGATGTACTAGAATATGATTGAGGGAACAGAAGGTGGAGAAGAGGAACCAGGAAGAAGAGGAAAGGGAAGAGGATTGAGAAGAGGAACAAGAGGTACAAGAAGAAGAAATAAGAAGAGGACCATCAAACGAAAGGTTTGTTTCTAGTTACATTATTGAAGACATGTCTCTAACTTTTGACTGATTATTCATTTACTGTTTACAGATGGATGAAGAATGAAAAATGGAGGATGCAGAAGATGACAATTGGGAATGATCGAGAACCTGAACAGGAACCTTCGTATGAAAAAAGATGAGTATAAAACATCGTGTACATCCACAATTTAACGTGTATTAGAGACGACAATAGTGATTGATTTATCTAATTTTTGCTAGTGTATGTTGATGACTTTCACTTATTCCTGGTTCTGTTTTCAGATTGAAAAAGAAGTCTCATCAGAGAACTCTGAAGATGCAAGTGAAGGTGATCCTGAGGAAAATACAGCAGGGGAACAACCTTGACATGGAACTAAAAGATAAGTATGAAACAAGAGTACAAAATTAATTACAACCACTTTCAGATATGATTCTAGAATTACAATTACTGTGGTTTCTATTGTATTTCCTGAATGTCATGTTTTCAAGTCATATTCAGTTGATCTTTTTCTTTTTTAGTTGGGAAAGAAGGGGAACAAGGAGGGGAAGTTCGACAAAGATCTAAAAGTCCAGCATCAGACTGCATCAGAGAGAAAAAGGTATGTAATATTGATATTATATTCTACTAAATAATGTTTCAGTGAATGTTTTTGTGTTTTATATTAGGGAAGAGGATGGATGTACCAGAAGAGGAACGAGAAGAGGAACAAGAGAATTGAGAAGAGGAACCAGGAAGAAGAGGAAAGGGAAGAGGACTGAGAAGAGGAGGAAGAGGAACAAGAAGAAGAAATAAGAAGAGGACCATCAAACAAAAGGTTTGTTTCTAGTTGCATTATTGAATACATGTCTCTAACATTTGACTGATTATTCATTTACTGTTTACAGATAGATGAAGGATGCAGAAGATGACAATTGAGAATGATTGAGAACCTGAACAGGAACCTTCGTGTTAAAAAAGTTGAGTATAAAACAAAGTGTACATCCACAATCAAACCTGTATTAGAGACGATACGAGTTATTGATTTATCTAACATTTACTACTGTGTGTTGCTGTCTTTCCCTTATTCCTGGTTCTGTTTTCAGATTGAACAAGAAGTCTCATCAGAGAACTCTGAAGATACAAGTGAAGGTGATCCTGAGGAAAACAAAAGAGGGGAAACTTGACATGGAACTAAAAGATAAGTATGAAACAAGACTACACAATTAATTACAACCATTGTCAGATGTGATTCTAGAAGTGCAATTACTCTTGTTTCTATTGTATTTCCTGCATGTCATGTTTTCAAATCATATTCAGTTGATGGGTTTTTTTTCAGGTGGGGAAGGAGAGGAACAAGGAGGGGAAGTTCGAAAAAGATCTAAAAGTCCAGCTTCAGACTGCATCAGAGAGAAAAAGGTATGTAATATTTATATTATATTCTACTAAATAATGTTTCGGTGATTGTTTTTCTGTTTTATATTAGGGAAGAGGATGGATGTACCAGAAGAGGAACCAGAAGAGGAAGAAGAGTATTGAGAAGAGGGATCAGGAAGAGAAAGAAGAGGAAAGAGAAGAGGAAAGAGAAGAAAAAATAAGAAGAAGTCCAGCAAACAAATGGTATGTCTCTATTTGCGGAAGATATATCTCTCACATTTGACTGATTATTTATTTACTGTTTACAGATGTATGAAGGTTGAAGGATGGAGGATGCAGAAGATGACAACTGAGAATGATCGAGAACCTAAACAGGAACCTTCGTGTGAAAAAAGATGAGTATAAAACATCGTGTACATCCACAATTTAACCTGTATTAGAGACGACAAGATTGATTAATTTATCTCAATTTTACTATTGTGTGTTGATGACTTTCACTTATTATTGGTTCTGTTTTTAGATTAAAAAAGAAGTCTCAGAAGAAAACTCTGAAGATGCAAGTGAAGGTGATCCTGAGGAAAATACAGCCGGGGAAAAACTTGACATGGAACTAAAAGATAAGTATGAAACAAGAGTACACAATTAATTACAACCATTGTCAGATATGATTCTAGAATTGCAATTACTGTTGTTTCTATTGTATTTCCTGCATATTTTCAAATCATATTCAGTTGATCCTTTTTCTTTTTTAGGTGGGGAAGGAGGGGAACAAGGAGGGGAAGTTCGACAAAGATCTAAAAGTCCAGCATCAGACTGCATCAGAGAGAAAAAGGTATGTAATATTTATATTATATTCTACTAAATAATGTTTCAGTGAATGTTTTTCTGTTTTATATTAGGGAAGAGGATGAATGTACAAGAAGAAGAATGAGAAGAAGAAGAAGAGGATTGTGAAGAGGAACCAGGAAGAGGAAGAAGAGGAAAGGGAAGAGGACTGAGAAGAGGAAGAAGAGGAACATGTAGAAGAAATAAGGATCTTAAACAAACGGTTTGTTTCTAGTTGCTTTATTGAAGACATGTCTCTCACATTTGACTGATTATTCATTTACTGTTTACAGATGGATGAAGGATGGAGGATGCAGAAAATGACAACTGAGAATATTAGAGAACCTGAACAAGAACCTTCGTGTGAAAAAAGATGAGTATAAAACAAAGTGTACATCCACAATTGAACCTGTATTAGAGACGACAAGATTGATTGATTTATCTAATATTTACTACTGTGTGTTGATGACTTTTGCTTATTCCTGGTTCAATTTTCAGATTGAAAAAGGCATCTCATCAGAGAACTCTGAAGATGCAAGTGAAGGTGATCCTGAGGAAAACATAGCAGGGGAACAACCTTGACATGGAACTAAAAGATAAGTATGAAACGAGTACAAAATTAATTACAACCATTGTCAGATATGATTCAGGAATTGCAATTACTGTTGTTTCTATTGTATTCCCTGCACGTCATGTTTTCAAATCATATTCAGTTGATCCTTTTTCTTTTTTTATTTGGGGAAGAAGAGGAACAAGAAGGGGAAGTTCGACAAAGATCTAAAAGTCCAGCATCCGACTGCATCAAAGAGAAAAGGGTATGTAATATTTATATTGTATTCTAATAAATTATGTTTCGGTGAATGTTTTTCTGTTTTATATTAAGAAAGACGATGGATGTACCAGAATAGGAATGAGAAGAGGGTGAAGAGGAACCAGTAAGAGGAAGAAGAGGAACAAATAGAAGAAATAAGAAGAGGATCTTAAACAAACGGTTTGTTTCTAGTTGCATTACTGAAGACATGTCTCTCATATTTGACTGATTATTCATTTACTGTTTACAGATGGATGAAGGATGAAGGATGAAGGATGAAGCATGCAAAAGACGACAACTGAGAATGATCGAGAACCTGAACAGGAACCTTCGTGTGAAAAAAGATGAGTATGAAACAAAGTGTACATCTACAATGGAACCTGTATTAGAGACAACAAGAGTGATTGATTTATCAAATTTTTACTATTGTGTGTTGATGACTTTCACTTATTCCTGGTTCTGTTTTTAGATTAAAAAAAGAAAACTCAGAAGAAAACTCTGAAGATGCAAGTGAAGGTGATCCTGAGGAAAATACAGAAGAGGTACAAGCTTGACATGGAACTAAAAGATAAGTATGAAACAAGAGTACATAATTAATGTCAAGTATGATTCTTGAATTGCAATTACTGTTGTTTCTATTGTATTCGCTGCATGTCATGTTTTCAAATCATATTCGGTTGATCATTTTGCTTTTCCACCACAGGTTTTACGTGCTTCCTTGCGGCAACCGGCAATAACGACTTTTGCCCGTCCCTGTTTATGATTATGCCAAATGGTTTTGTTTATTGCACCTCTTACCTTGAGTTTTCAAGTGTGTAGGATATAGAAGTGTTACAATGTCTTACATACTTTGTCAACTTTAATCACATATTTATAGTGTGTAGGGCTACTGTGTGTCGCATACCATACTGTACGGTGTGACTTGTCGTATATATCAGTGCAATAGTGAATCATTCTGACCCAAACAAATGTGACCCAGCACAGCAAAATCAGGAATAAGTCGGGATTGCCGAACCTGGCAAATCAGCTTCAAAGTGCGCGAATGGGTATTTTTAGATGGAAAGGTCGATTTTCAGATATAGGTGAATTTAGTTAATGTAGTTATCGTAGATTACTATTATGCTGTTGTAACATCATAAAACGAGTTATAACATTGCTAAAAAGAGATATTTGGAACAGCTATGTCGATCTCAGTGAGCATGAAGAACGGAAAATGTGCTTCATTCAGATGCATTGTGTCCGCCGTACATCTTGCCTACCCCCGCCATATTGGTATCGTTTTGAAGCTGAACTATTATGGGATGTATTCGCGAAATTTGTCACATGTCAGTATAAAGCCAATTAAAATGCTTGAAAACGGGGCTAAAACGTAAACAAGAGCACGTTGGCGAAATCACGTGATATAATGCGCCCCGCTGATTGGCGGCTGACCTTTAAACCCACAAGAAACCATGTTTGTTTTGCTTCGACATCGGGTGCACCGGACATCGTTTTTGCATAACATCTGCGAATTCTAATTTATTATTAAGTTGTCAGTGCCGTAGTTTTAGTTGTTAGTTACATAGGTTTTAACCTGTGCAGTGACAGGCTCAACAACAGTATGGATGTTGCACAGCAGCGTGACATAGACATCGATCGACCTAGGCCTAGGGCTCAGCGATGGCCGCGGTGGCAAAATCTGCGCGGAGTGTTTGACAACGAATCTTTGACACAACTATTGGGTGCGTATCGGATGAAGAGTTTACTGGATTCGTACGTGTCAGACAACAACAGTGAAGCAGAGAGTGTCGTTTTGGCCCTGAGTGAAAAAGTGGCGAGGAAGACTAATACCAAGTGACAGCTGACATTGACAGCTTCGATCATGGATCGCAACACCAACGGCAACGCTGCTGAAAATGTACTCGTAGATTTAGACCAAGAACTTGAACACATTCGTGGATTCATCTGCGGTTGCAGGTGTTTTGATGATGGTCCCTGCTGTCAACAATTCATGGATTGGCAAAAATATTTGACAGCCCGAACGAATGCAAAGGAGATGACAGCCAGACTGAGGGTAAGTTATACTAGCTCTATTGACTGTTTTGCTGTGGTGGCAGGCTCAGCCTCACTCATTGTCACATTGAGCTCTCTAACAATGACATGCCATGACTCACATAAACCCGTGGCTTTGCTGTGACTGTGAGAGTATCAGTGTCACTGGTAATGTACTAGTACGGTAATATACTAGTACCATAATTCATTTAGAATTATGTTGTTCACTTGTTTATACCTGCTTGTTATTATCGTAGATCTTCATGAAATTAATGATCACATTTATTAGGTAGAATATTTTTTATTATTAGGGGAGGGGAGTAATGTTTTGTAACAGGTAAGAAAGAAAACATTTTTATTTACTGATGTTAACGAATGGGATGGAAGGTTTATAATATTCAGAGCTGACTCTAAATGATCCAAGGTATTCGTCAATTATGCTGTTAGCCTGCTTATTTACCTAGCTGCTGGGCTCACTATGTATATGTCATCTGATTTAAAGATCAACTGTCCATATCTCCAGTTTGAAATAATTTACAGTCATTACATAAACTTTTGCAGGATTAAATGTTTTGTATATAGGAAGTTAAGACCATTATGTTTGTTTTGTATCAGGTTTACGTCTGAAGAACCCAGGGTCGTGTTCGCCAGTAAGCAGCCATCCGATGACAAACAGCGGTTCGATTTGCAGCACAGGCGAGGAGTCTACCCACCTGCTGCTCTACCTACAGAACCATCACCCCCAGGCCTCAACATCCACCAATAGTGTTTGTTTGACAATATCAATGAAGTCTGCGGACATCAACTGTCCAGAGCAAAGCCGACACATCCGAAGCCGCACCAGTCCACTGCTGCAACAGTCTTCCCATCACGTGAAGTGGCTGCTGCCATTGGCACATCAAAAAATGACAAAAGAAGCAGTGACTGTGTCCGAGTGTGTCGTGCTGTGTCAGAAACAGACAGAACACATGGCTAGATTCTGTAAACATTTTACTGTCGATTTCCGATTTGTTGCAGAAGGTTCAAAAGGGATATCTCTGGAACTATAAGAAATTTCACCACACTGTGCACATTG
The DNA here is from genome assembly GCA_025642075.2 of Ridgeia piscesae. Lineage (NCBI taxonomy): Eukaryota > Metazoa > Annelida > Polychaeta > Sabellida > Siboglinidae > Ridgeia > Ridgeia piscesae. Next base: position 21,092 of record JAODUO010000432.1, read on the forward strand.
ATGTGGTCTACAACTGTGCCAAATTTCACATTCCTGTGAGCTGTCTTCATGTTGCAAATGTATTAAAATACTTCATTAAACTTTAAAGCTGTTTTTCTCAGAATCGGTTTTCAGAAAATGACTTGGTACACCTTCTCTTTATAAAACAATAACTTGGCGACCAATACAGCTAGACATTTGTGTTTGGTACCATTGGAAAGCCCATAAATTTACCTTTCACATGGTACCTTTAACTCAAAAAGTGATTTTCCTACTTATTCCTGATTTTGCTGTGCTGGGTCACAAATGCCAAGTGATTACTTTATTGTAGGTGATCCGAGTTTACATGCAAGGAATATTACAGTAACTCAATGACCATGGACAATATACCTTGTACTTTTTTGAGTTGATATGTCATAGCACTGTTGCTGAATACATTCTCTGAATGATTTTACAAGTGGTAAGTATTTATTTGCATGGGGACCTTTACTATATCTTATTATCCTTATGCCACACAGCTAAATGTTTTGATTATCATTGTGTTTCAGCATATATTTGATGATACAAACATGGTGTTGGCACCATTCTATGTGTCAGGTGACCAGTGGGAGCTGCTGGCTTTCTACCCCAGTGTGAGAAACATTGTATATGTCAATATGGGGGAGAAGCCAACATGCATCAAAGCCATCTTGAATGCATGGAATGTCATAAATAAGAGGTACCCAAAGGAAGTTCCTCAAGCGATATGGAAGGTGACACTTCGGCCACACACCAGACAGCAAGATGGCCGTAGTTGTGGGGTGTTGGTCATAGAAGTAAGTGCAAAAGGGCTAACAAGACACACAGCTGTGTGCGTGTGTGTTACATATTTCCATTACTTTACTAGTGTTTTTTCCTTGACATGAACTCTAACCTACTTACTTATAAATGCAATGTCCATGTTTGCTGGGTTTCTGAAAAACCAGATATGTATAAATGCTTTATGTTACGTATATATCTATAAGCATATATATATATATATATATATATATATATATATATATATATATATACATTGTATGTGTTACATTGTTGATGCTCTGTATATGAGTGGGAACTACCTGGTGTATGTAGCGATCCATTTATTATAAGCTTGCCTACATGATACTGCGTGTTATAGTAGACGGTTATTCTGTCTTTATCGCTTCACTGTTAATCACTAATTAAATAGTTGTGGTGCTATGCAATATGTACCCTTATAGCGTTTGGGTTACTTATATAACAAGTAATGAATAGAGGCTACTATGCTGCAGAGTGTGTCTGAACACTACAATACATGTGTACACACATATACACGTGTGTGTATTTACATGCATGTAATTATGGTGCTACATATTTACATTGCAATTCATGACTTGTAATGATAACTTCACATTGCACTTCCTAATCAATTGTTTCAGTTCGCAAATCTTCTCCTGGCTGGCAAAGACCTCATGATAGAGAACACAGTCAACAACATGCGGGGGCAACAGGCACAGCGACTCCTAGACAACATGGACAGAGGTAACAAAATAACATCCATGATTTCATTGTTTATCTGTTATAATAATAGCATATGTAATTAAGCCAGTATCCCAAACCACTAGTGGTTGAAGGAAGATTATATATTTACTGTTTCTTTTTAGCATACCATACAAGTAACATACAAATCTATTTATTTTATATGATTGTTTTATATTATTCCAATATATGTCTATCATGTGGTGCTATATAAATTTACTAAACTGTTTATACTGCAAATATTGTTGTTACCACATTATTATATTACTACCGGTAACTCTGTTTGAATAAACGTATGTTTCTGTTGGTTGTGACAGATGCTGTAACCAAATGACAAGACATCGGGACAAGAGAATGGGCAAGTAGTATTTATTATTATTTGCACTTGATTTGTTTTTTCTATTGGATTACTCTGTAAGTCATGTTCCTTCATATATCATAATAATTCAGTATTGTATATATAAGGGAGATTAATTGCACCACTGTCAAATCCATCCTTCCATCCATGCATGCATACAATGCCATACATGGATCCATCTTCGACTCAATCATTACTTATACCAGTAATCTATAATGCCAGTTCATGTATTACATGTCTATTCATTATATGAAATTGTACTTATGTTGTAGATAGCATGTGACAGCTGTCACTGGCTGTATCATGCTACATTTGCCGGGAGCAGGAGTGGTGGATACTTCCGATGTGATCTCTGCCAGCTGCAGGGAGATGGAGATTCAGACGACTCTTCAAACTAGTTGTAGTAGTAGTTCCTTTATTCAAAACATTACAACATTATTCAAAAAATTAATCTGCATTTCCTAAGAGTTCGCAATATCCATGATCAGAGCAATTAATCCATTTAACAATATGATCCAATTTAGATATAAAACATTATGGTTATTATATGTACATATATAATTACATATGCAAGCATACCTAGATTTTGTCACTAAGAAAATGTTGGTATCTTCAGTTACTACAAGGACATTCCATAAGATTTACATAGTATTCACAATATTCGGTATCTTTGACCACAACATCACTTTGAAAGAAGTAACTTGATGTAGGCGACGATGTATCCTGTACTCCAACACTTTAAACAACACATGCATGACATCACAACTGGCATAATGCCAAATGAATAAATTATCCACGCAAGACACATATTTGACCTCCACACAGATCTACAACCAACTGTTGGACCTGTGGTCAACAGATGGACCTATGACTGACAGCCAGGCATACAACTGTAACATACAGACACACAGACACACAGACACACATACATATAAGCGACAAATAAGAGCGACAAATAGACACACAACTGACAAACGGACCTACAGATTACAGGTGGACCTATGACTGCCTGACACAACATCAACATGAAAAGACAGACCTAAAACAGGCTGACAGACCCATGACACACAGACAAACCTAAAACTGACATACAGACCTATTACCAACAGCTGGACCTAGAACTATGAAAGAGAGATGTTTGATAGACAGACCTACGAAATGCATACATATATACAAACATCAGGCAGATACAACTGACATAAAATATACACCAACAGATTTGCAGTATACACACATGATGCAGTGGTTCAGGGGTAGAGCTTCGGAATCTCGACTAAGAGAACCCGGGTTCGAATCCTGTGCTGCGGTGTTAAAACCTTGGGCAAGTTTTTTTCACTCTACATTGCTCCAGTTGACTTAGCTGTATAAATAAGTACCTGGCTATAGACAGTGGTGAATATGTGTACGAGCATCCTTCGCACATTAAGTGTAGCATGTGGCTGGATGCTTCCTACAGAAGTTGAGATGGTATTTGATTAAATGGGTCTGTCGGGGAATTAAAGTGTAAAAGCGCTTTGAGCAGTCCTAAAGACCATGACAGAGATATAATGCGTCAGTGTCAACAACTATATGCATGTAGTAATATAATACACTGTAAACTCAGGAAATATTATGTGTGCATGCACCGATATTGTAACAATTATGCTGTTTAATCGTGCGCTCATCTGTGTATACATTCCAACGATGGGTAAAATCTTTATATATCCATGATGTAATACCATATTGGAGTAATGCCAGTGGATTTGTCTACTTATATATATATATATAATTATATATATATATATATATATATATGTATGTCTTGCATGCAACACAACCCTTTTTCGTGTAATTTATCAAAGGTGACACCACATACTACTTATTCAAAAAGGACTCGGTACTTTAAATGTGTACTGGGAGAAGATGTACACCACTACATCTGGCATTTTCATAGCAAGTAAACACAAATAAGTTGGTATAACTTTTTTATTTCATTAAATGGGCTACGCTCGACCTGCATAATATTCTTACAAAATGCAATCTTTAGGTGTTTAACTTTGGATAGCAACTCAGACGAATGATTGATCATTGTTTTAAAAACAATCGGCTGTGTAAGATTTTGTTTTCCTTTCAATTCACAATGATATCAGACAATTAATGATGCCTCCACCATTAATTGCACCTCTAGACAATTAGAATAGGATCAGATATGTCATAAGAAGCCAAATGGTAACTACTTGTACATTTTAGTAGACTTACACAAGGCATGACTCGAGATCTGTTGACATGACCATGTGACCCCCCAATTAGGGAGTTGTGACCCCAGTTCGAGAACCAGTACTGACATAATACATATACATGGGGTAGGTAACTAAATAGTTTGTTTAATTTCCTGTTACATAGTGCAGAACTACCTCCAGTACCCCTTCGCTAAGGGTATTTATATGCTGTATTTAAAAGGATGTAAAGGTTTAAATGAATTATAAAGAGTTTACATTTATTACACCAAAATTACAAGTACACATAATTTCAGTATACGTCAGGCTTTTAGATGAACCTACAACAACAACCTTGAATAGTAAGTATACAGTGCTGCAGAATATATTCACACAATTAATTTAATTAATACATGAACATGCAATAGTAAAGATCATAATGAAAAAAAGTTATTATTCAGCACCAACATAATTTGGAATTATTCATTTATCCACGTATGTCATAAACTAAATCCACATTTAACATGTGCATGCATGCTCAATAAATAATACAGTTAAACACAACTATATTTTTTTAATATAATACGAGGATATATACTATACACATTTGACGTTCACCCTCAGCGTTTACTAAATTTGTCCAACAAAAGTGGGGACTAGTAAGTTTGTGAGAGGAGTAACATTTCAATTGTGCCAGTGGATAAACATTTTACGTTCGGCACCTGTTTATGCATATTGCTAGGCTAACGAGGCTAAACTTATAAGTTCTATTCAAATTCGTAAATTCATGGGTATATAATTTATGGTTTAACCACAAATAAACTGGCATGGTGTTTTCGTGTAATTACATATACACACTCACTTTTTTGGCTGCGGTATATTATAATTATGAAGATATTATTTTGGAGCTAGATACATATCTAAGGACATCTACAGTACGCAGTGCTAAATATAGTTAATATTTTTATGTCGTAATTCAATTCCTTTATCAAATGTGATATTACCCCAGATTTACATCTTTCTAATGAAGTGGCGCCAATTAACGGGATCTTTGTTAAATTCTACATATAGCAAAATGCAGAGCCATGCAAATAGTGGCGCCTCAATGCGGATTCAGAAGAGACATCCCGGATCCGCGATAATTTGATTAGTTTCGTAAAATTACATTTGTTAAATTTAAACTAACACATAAAGATGTGATTCCGTTTTAAAGTAATTGTTCGACATGCATGTGCACTTGCTATTAATTAATGTTATCCGCCGATGTGAAATACGAATTTAGTATTTCGTAAAAAAATGGCATACACGTCGTTGAAGTTCAAGGCCAAATTTGGGGATTTGCCACGTCCGGAAGGCTTCTTGTTTTTAACCGTTTATTAGTTAACTAAAATTAATATGTTTCTCAGGAATAATTGACAGAAACTCTGACATAAGGTTTATCTGAAGAAAGTGAAAACCATGGCTAGCCCAAGGTCACGACGAGTGTTGAAAGATCTCAAATCGGATGGCAACAACGTAAGGCAAACTGTTGCTCGCTGACAGTGACACTAACAGTGTGCCACCGATCTGTCAGACGCACATTTCCTAGATGCTTGAATGGGTTGGCATATGGTGTCGTGTATGGTATCTATTAGTGAAATGTGGGCACTTGTGTAGAATCCGGTCAACCAAATGTTGGTGTTGTAATTGTGCATTTGCCTAAGTTCATTGCATTAAATTAATCCAATCATTCAACTGACTGACAAAGTTTTGAGCCAGGGTAACTGTGGACACCATCAGCATCATCTCACGCATATTTATGTTTTATAAATTCATTGGCCTTCGTTTATAAGTAGTGCATATTAGCACATTTTTAAGTTGGAAACACAATAGTTGACATAAAGAAACTGTTTAAAAATCGCTATAAATAAACTATCACTCATGAATTCCAAGTGCATGGCAGCACAGTAACACATAGCTGCTGTGCTATTTGGTTCTCAAAGTATTTCTAAGATGCAACATTTGCACAAATAATTATACCTGGATTATGTGGAATAATTGAATGAACACATTGAAGTATTAAATGCAGGCAAAGATACAGTTATCATGACAAAACTTATGTGGGTCTGGAATCTATACATGAAATGATAAATGTGAAAATGTGTACTGATTTGTAAAATAATTAATGATTAGACATTTATGTAGAATTCTATCGGATTGTAATTTTGCCATGGCAGTATGTAGTATTTACAACTATGCTGCGTTCTGTTGTTTAGGCTTCAGTTAGGTCCTAATAATGGTATAATACAGTAATAAATATACTACATGCCTGACTTCATTTTAGTGCATTACTTTTATCATTCTATATGGTAGTCACTGCCAGAGTGGTTGTTGTCCTCACCCACACTGACCTCAGTGGTTCATTTAGATCCTAAATTAAAACATGATTAATCTTAATGTAATATCTGAATCACAAAGAGTACACAGTCCCCAATATTGAACTTGAAAGCTAGGTTTTTTAGTTCACTGAACTGTCATTGCCTCAGCTGCACAGTAATCTCTATGGCTAATGCATTACTATGATGATCCATTTTATATTGAAATTACATTGTACATCAGTCATGATAGTACACATCTCTGTTGTGTTTGCTGCATGTGGGTCGCTTGTTTACAGCTGTGCTTCGAATGTGGCACCCACAATCCACAATGGGTGAGCGTAACATATGGCATCTGGATCTGTCTGGAATGTTCAGGCAAGCACAGAAGTCTGGGGGTGCACATCAGGTAATTGCAGTTTCCTTGACACTGATTATAACTGGTTATTACCATATACTTTTCACCAGTTGGAGAAAGAGAGAAAGAGTGACAGTATCTTGTGAAATTAATGTTAAAAAGTACATGATATAGAAAAGGAATGAAGACTACATTTATACCATATTATTATCATATAAAGATGGTATATTAAGTTTGTTGGTTGTGTCTAACAGGAGCATAGTAAAGCAGAGGCCAGAGCTTTGGACTCTCGACTATAATAATCCAGGTTCGTATCTGGTGCTGCTGTTTCGAACCTTGGGCAATTCAACTGTGTAAATAAGTATCTGGCTATAAACAGTGGTAGATATTTGTTCACGAATATTCTCTATGCATTAATTGCAGGATGCTTCCCTGAGAAGCCGAGATGGTGTTTGTCTGAACAGGTCTGCCAGGGAGTAAACCATAAAACACTCTGAGCAGTCAGGAGGGCTGGATACTGCTCTATATGGGAACTTACCATTACAATTTTACTTTCAGTTTTGTGCGCTCCATCACAATGGACAAGTGGAAGGACCTGGAGCTGGAGAAGATGAAGGTGGGCGGAAACAGGAAGGCAAAGGACTTCCTGAGTACCCAGGATGATTGGGACGAGGACCAGAGTCTGCAGGAGAGATATAACACACGGGCAGCTGCACTCTACAGGGATAAGGTAATGGACGGACAGGACAGTGGCATGTTGCTCAGGATTCACTCAAACATCCTTGCGCAGCATGTAATTTCTTCAGTTAACCCTGTGACCGGCCATGGCTGATTAATCCAGGGACACCGTCCTGCATGAAAAAATGTAGTTTGCATAATCAATAACTGACCTTATGATGTCACTTTGTGTAACTATTGTGCTCAAATGTGATTTTCAGTAAAACAGCAACACCGTGATGTTCAGATTTGTACTATATTCAATGTTTCTGGGTGTGTATTGTATTGTAAAATGAAAAGCTTTTCAACTTAACGTAAAATAAGTGGATGCCTTAATTTTGCTATTGCAGATAAAAACCCTTGCTGAGGGTAAGAGTTGGTCGATAGAGACATCCCCTGCTAGAAACTATGTACCCCATACGACGCAGGCAAAGCTGGGAACATCGACAAGTTACCCGAACTTTAGACAGATGAAGCAGAGCGGAGGCATGACGACTGTAGCAAGCTACAGCAATGACACCACTAGTATGGAGGCTGCCTGTGGGATGTCACGGTTCGTGTTAATTTCATACTCACGATGATAACGTGAAGAGATGCGAGCATTTCGTTTTTTCAATTACAACTTTATTCAGGACAAAAGACCCAGTCCCTGTCCAGTCCGAATTCTGTGAATTTAACATTCACCAAACATGTCATGGCAATGCAGATTCTTCTTAATTCATGAATATCCTTCAACTCATGTTTGGTTCTTCTCAGACTACTCTTCCCCCAAATTCCTGCTTTACTGCCTGTAGCGGCTGAAGCCAAACTGCAGCACCATCTTGTGGCAGGCTCAAATACCCTTTACCTATAGTATTAAACGCCAAGTCATGTTACTCAGGGAAATTAACCCACAAAATAAATGAACTTAAAATAGCGTCATGGCGATCCATGACAATAACAATATGAATATGCCTGGGGTAGTTATATAGCATCCTTTTTGGCTAAGCTGCTCATTGGCGCTTTCCAGGTTCATTAAAACAAGTTACAAATACCATGTTAATTTTGTTATACATACATTACATCTAAACATATTTACAAGGGCAGCACAGAGGAGCACTGGCATGATCGCGCTCCTCAAAACAGAATATCTGGAATTGGTTGAATGAGCCTAGCAAATATTTAAATGTTACTGTCACAAATAATAATTAATCAGGGGTGTGTGAGACGATAGAGAGGGCATATTCAGCCAGAGACTTGAAATCAATAGTGTCAAGTACTGAGAGAACAATGTGATATAGACTGAAGGATGAACACGGGTGATGATGACTGGTAGCAAACACAGATCTGTAAACATTGTGTACATTAAGCGGTACACCATTGCTGTTCCAAGCCCAGTCATTCAGGGCTGCTTATCATAGTTGTGAGTTAATTGTTGCAACTATAACTGCATTGTATAGAAACAAAGTCTGGTAGAGTTTTTATCTGAAAATCAAGTTATGTAATTTAACACTTCTCCAACTTGACCACTAAGAAGTTGTGAATCGCAGTTCTGAAATATGTTACCTGTTAAAAATAAATGCATATTTCTCATCCTGTTTATCAGTCGTCATGTTCAGCTGCAACTACATGTACTGGTCGACTTTGTAGGGAGGACATTGGAAAGCATAAAGAAGACTTCTTCTCAAGAAAGCAGGCAGAAAATATGTCCCGACCTGCGTGAGTGTAATTTTCTTACATTGCTGTACGTTTCATTATTTGATTTGTATTGGGGGAAACCTGTTATCAGCTTCTAGGCCAATATCCAAACTTTATCGTAATGAAATATGTAATTTATTCAGGTGATACGCATCTGCTTTTGTAACCATAAGATGTTAAGCGATGAAACCCGAGAGCAAAACAGACCCAGGAATATCATGTGCAGGTCGATGTATATGTATAACATGCCCAGCTTGTCATCAAACCTAGACCTAGGTGCAAAGAGCACACAGTTGCATAAAAGGATCTGATCACAGCGTCCGGAATATGTCAGGTGAACAGTTATTGCAGCCAAGAATGCCACAGTGCTCGCCAGAGAGGACAACTTCTGGCATTGAAAGGAACAAAAACTCACAAGAAGCACCCACTGTTCTATATGGACATGGCAGCTACAAACTTCCCACGATTTTTACCCTGCTAATGCTCATGAAATTACCATGAGGGTTCTAAAAACAACTTTCACTTACGTTGATAGATCGCTCATATTCACAGTTTGCTTGTTTCAGCGATCTGCCACCAAGCCAGGGTGGACGCTACGGGGGTTTTGGGAACACGGTAGAACCCGTGAAGGAAGATGATTATTGGTCCTCCTTCTCAACTGTAAGTGCTGCTCCTGTCGTGTGGTCAAATAATCCACTTACGTCTGTAGGGTACTAGTTTATATTGTTCCTATAAAAATCATAACTTCGCTAATAATGGTCATAAAATATGAATGATATGGCATTTTAATGCTAAACAAATGCTTTATTATAATAAAATTATAATACCTGTAGAACACGAAAATCATGTTGATATTTCTGTCTCTAATTTAACCAAAAAAAATCACAAACATTTCTTCCTATGCCAGATAATGATGGCTTGGATGAATTTACTTTGTCATTTAGATAAATGTAGTGTCATGTATTAACTGCTAAATAAAATGAAAATTAAGCAAATCCGTTGAGAACTATTATTTTTATGATTATTTTTCCCTACATAAAAATACATTGATTCAAGCTGACTGATTGTGGCTGCGCTCGTTACCATTGCACCCCATACTCGACCAAAGAAATGTCACGCTGCTAGTTTGTTGAATTTTCGCACCAGAATGTTCCCAAAGTCAACCTAACTACATTAACTAATATAATAACCTTGTTTATGAATACTGTCAAAGATAATCTAAAGGAAAGTTGCGAAGCAGATACATTTTTATTTACTGCTCCGCCATTTTTTCTCCAAGTTTGGTGTCAAGGGGTTGACGCTACGTTTGAAATCACGGTTCTGATTGGCTGAATCAACTGAACCCATGTGACTTATTTTGGCAGATTGGCCACTCACAGAGCTTTCTTTGGATACCGCACGTGTGGTGGTATAGACTTTATGAATGGATGCGTAAATTCATTCATCAGGGCAAAGTAAACTCTCCCAAATATGGGCAGCCACAACATCACATGCTTTGTAAACTCAATTGTGAACAATCTATCACCAAATCTGTGCAAGGAAAAATATACACAATCTAAACAAATCTGTCAGCAATCCAATGATACCAAATGTTCGTGTGTGATGGAAATTAAAATGTTTACAACAGAGGCAGGTCAATTGATTTGTATTAGTGGGAACCTGTTATCAGCTTCTAGGCCAATATCCAAACTTTATTGGAAACCACTAATTTGGGTTAATTTTCTGCCCTGGTCACCTCTAGGGTTAATGACATATCACGTGAGTTTTGTCTGCAACAACTCATGCATTCCTGAATTTTTTGAGACACCTTTGACGAATCAACAAGTGTGATTGAGCCAAGCTAGTGTTACAATGTTATGTTTATTGCATCGTTTGTCACAGTTAATCTCCGACACACAGACCTATGTCTGCACGACACCCCACAACACACAAATTAGTTAGTTTAAACTACCTGAAATAAACGCATTTATGTGCACAATTATTTATTGTTTTGTTTGCTGAGTGGGAGTGAATGCAGTATGTGAGTGGACAGGTGTGTGGAGGAGTAACACATAAACCACTTCCAGCCATCCTGACTAGAATCTATGATATAGAAGAACTTACCTGCACATGTCTACATGTTTGTATTTGATTTTACACTGATCATCTGTTCTCAGGGCTGGTCGTCCTTAACTGAAGGAGCGACAAAAATGGCTCAGACGGCAACAGAAAAGGTACATATTTTTACCTGTCCGCTTGCATACAAAATCGCATCTTTTTACATTATTTCATACACACATTACTAGGATGACCTAATGATATCCAGGTGAATTAATGCAGTAATGACACATTGTTCCATTGTAAAATAGTATTGTTGGTTGTAACCAGTGAGTGTGCTGACCCTTTACATAGCATTGGTTGTTAAAGTGTTGTAACTGGATAGTTGAATACTGGGCAAGACCTATCGAAACACAACCCTGGGATTAAGGCCTACCTGTATTCCACTTGGCGTTTTCATATGAAAATTAGTCTTGCGGCATCAATTACATTAATATACGTTTCGTTCGGTTTGAATATGTAGAAATCAACCTACGTTCTTTAGCATGGTCTCAAAACATTTTGTGTATGTTATATATATATATATATATATATATATATATATATATATATATATATATATATATATTATTATAACAGTTAGCTCTTTTGAGTATGAATTTGAAATGACAAAACATCAGTAATACAGCCATCTTCCAGTTAAGGTCACCCTGGAACAGTCCCAAATTATTACCATTACAGTAAAAAGGTCACCTCATTATTCAGGTCACTTGTCTGGTCATGAGGTTGACCCTAATACAGAGGTTCCCATGTTTGTTTCTTAAGTGGTTTACACAAGATGGCGCCACCTTTAAGTTATTCACATCAGATGGAGCCACTCAAATGGTGCATACTATTGGCATAAGTTGAGAGATGTCCCCCCAGTTGTATGAGCTGTGCCACATGCACCATGAGGACTGTTGGAGAACACAGTTCATATTTTGGAGCTACACCCAATTTATCCACTCATAAGTGCTCCCCCAAAACGAAATATACAGAAAGACAAAATGTTTTGTCAAACTGCTGCCAACTTTAGGGGAAAGGAAATTGTTGGTAATTACATCAGAGAGAGTTAAACCTGTACTCAGTTAACATGTTATTCAGCTCATTTTGGCACAGGCCATTATTATTGAAGCTTAATAATAACATGTTTTATTGCGGCAATAACAGTTGTACAGTGGGTTACTTGGATCATCCAGGTTTATGTAGAAGTTAAGGTCAGGTTATAGTAATTTTTATTAAAGTGATGACAGTCTTACTATGGAAAGAAATGTGTCATGTTATTTATTTAACAGGCTCAGTTAAAAAAAGTCTAGATTGTAAATGTATGAAATGTTATATGACATTTTGCTAGCTAATGGTGTGTGACTGACTATATGAATGCGAGCCAGCGTGAGTTTTATGGATTAATGATCACTTGTCGGGTTACAAAAGCTATACAATGCAACATGGTTATAACAGAGCAGTTACTCGCCAAACATTTCCTGTGACATGACTTCTGTATAGGTAACAACGTGTGTTTAGTTGTATTTCTTTTTTTCATTTTTTCAACTTTATACATGTTTTGATAACTAGCGAAATACCCTGATGAGACATGCTAGTTCTTATGCAGCTCTAGGTGATGTTTTAATGGTTGAGTCAGAACCTGTGCAACCACGTCCTTTCACAACGTTTTTACCAGACATTTAATGAAGATTGCATAACTTAGAACGCTCTTTGGAACATTATTCATGTTTTCAATGATTGTCCCAGGCTATGTAAACTATTTACAGAGCAGTTGAGCAAGACTTGCTTGGAGCAACCATAAAAACACTTAATATCGCAAACAGTCATCAAACAGCTGGAATCAAACCCTTTGAATCAAAAGCAAGCTTGGTATCTGAGAAACAAAACATTGAGATAGATAACTTGTAACGGTGTTGTATGTTTACTGGCACTCGCACATGATGTATCAAATGTACCCTCCTGACATAAGTAGAGACACTCACACTGATCGCGTGTGGGTAGGAACGAACCACGTACTTAAGTAGGTGGAACACACAGGTAACAAGTTTACACACCACTTTAATAACATACTACTTTTAAAATAACGTAAACACGTGTGGCGGGGCCATTCGTCACATTTATTCTTCAAATACAGCTCAAGGATTGTCTCAAAAGCTTGTGATATCCAATAATGGTATGTTTGTTTAGACTCCCCCACAAGTGTATTATCTTGTGTCTGGCTAGTAATTATGTTTATCCAAAATTGCTTTAAAAAATTGCTCACTCACTTTGGCAGTGTCATTACTTTCTGTGTGATCCAACCTTGTGTAACGTTTGACCACTTTAATGACTTTTCAAATGTATGTGACCTGCTTTTAGAAGTTTTAGTTTTATGAATACAGCTGTACGTCATAGTCAAATATAGAAGTGGCTTATGTCGAATTGTGTAGTGGACATTCAAGGAGCACAGATTATTGTGTTTTACTTGGTGCAGTTTTAGATGCGTATGCGTGAGTTACTCTATGTTGGTGTTAGATCTAATGTGTGCCCCGTAGAAAATGGACTGGGTCGTCTATTTTCTATGATAGAATTTGGATCTCTGACTCTCGGGGTTTGTATTAAATGGACTCAGGGTCGACTTTTCACTCAGTATGTGTTTCAGTTTCTGTGTTGACTGCTGTGTGCATTTATGTGTGCAATCTAATGGCTCTTCGGAAGATTTACTGCAATTCCCATTAAAAGGGAAATTTATTTGTGACTTTTTGACAGATCCAGTAGTATGTAAGCTACGTAGTTTGGTTTTTAGTCATAACAGATACTTTCTTTCCTTGCCCTGTGTCACAGAAGGTCCACTTTTTGACAAGAACCTTTTATCAATGCCTACCATCCTAGCTACTGTATGGGTGTGTAATTTTAAATATAAACAATGTAGAGTAACTTTCATCCGATTCATTTGAGCATCCATTCGATAAGCCAGTGACTTCATTTACCATTTTCTAGTTGGGATATCATTTTAAATCTTTTCTCGTGTTAAGTATTCAATTAATGAATGATCTTGGCCTGGTGAGATTATTGTTGTGGTAATGACACTATTCCCAGCAGTTTTAATAGTGTCCTCACGAGTACCCATGGTCCATCTGCCTGCAGTGGGATGTTTACTGATGAGGACAAGTGCTAGTTAGTGTCATAATGTGTGGGCTGGGGACACTGTTAGCCGGTCACACAGCAGTCGAGGTTATTAGTTTCACTTGATTACCTTCCATGTGATGTCACGTCATTGATGCAGTGTATAGGACAGCACAGTGGTCCGGCTGTTGTGACCAACTGACCAGTGGGTCTTGTGTTGTCTGTGTGTGCAGTGGGCATAGCAGTGGCAAATGAGATGCCTAGAGTACATTGAATCCTGACACAGTTGGATGTGTAATGTAGGTAGGTGTGTGCGGGTACCATTTGTGGGAGATTTGTATGTCTGTCTGCTGTCTGGTAGTTGATTTGTTATGTGTTGGGTTGGTGTCAATTCCATGCTTGTTTCTTACATAAGATGGTGTGTGTGTGTTGTTGGTAGGAAAGTAACTGTTATGTGCAGAGGGCTCGACTTTTGTGGTGTTTGCAAGTGAAGTTTGAAATTAAAATTAACAGACCTATTGGATTTCAAGCGTTTTTGTAAGTGTAGTATTCGAGGGCATGTGTATTTGTAACTGTAACTGAAGTTGTGAGTTTGAAATTAAAAGATATTGTTTGATTTGTAATTTAAGTTATTTAGAGTGTGTGTTTTTAAGTGATGTTATGGAGGGTGTGTAGGTTTGTAAATGAAGTTATGGAGGGTGTGTAGGTTTGTAAATGAAGTTATGGAGGGTGTGTAGGTTTGTAAATGAAGTTATGGAGGGTGTGTAGGTTTGTAAATGAAGCTATGGAGGGTGTGTAGGTTTGTAAATGAAGCTATGGAGGGTGTGTGGGTTTGTAAATGAAGCTATGGAGGGTGTGTGGGTTTGTAAATGAAGCTATGGAGTGTGTGTGTGTGGGGTGTGTGTGTGTGTGTGTGTGTGTGTGTGTGTGTGTGTGTGTAAATGAAGTTATGGAGGGTGTGTGGGTCTGTAAGTGAAGTTATGGAGGGTGTGTGGGTCTGTAAGTGACGTTATGGAGGGTGTGTGGGTTTGTAAGTGAAGTTATGGAGGGTGTGTGGGTTTATAAGTGAAGTTATGGAGGGTGTGTGGGTTTGTAAATGAAGTTATGGAGGGTGTGTGGGTTTGTAAATGAAGTTATGGAGGGTGTGTGGGTCTGTAAGTGAAGTTATGGAGAGGTGTGTGGGTTTATAAGTGAAGTTATGGAGGGTGTGTCGGTTTGTAAGTGAAGTTATGGAGGGTGTGTGGGTTTGTAATGAGTTATGGAGGGTGTGTGGGATTTGTAAATGAAGTTATGGAGGGTGTGTGGGTCTGTAAGTGATGTTATGGAGGGTGTGTGGGATTGTAAGTGATGTTATGGAGGGTGTGATGGGTTTTTAAGTGAAGTTATGGAGGGGTTGTGGGTTTGTAAGTGAAGTTATGGAGGGAGTGTGGGTTTGTAAATGAAGCTATGGAGGGTGTGTGTGTTTGTAAATGAAGTTATGGAGGGAGTGTGGGTTTGTAAATGAAGTTGTGGAGGGTGTATGGGTTTGTAAATGAAGTTATGGAGGGTGTGTGGGTTTGTAAATGAAGCTATGGAGGGAGTGTGGGTTTGTAAATGAAGTTATGGAGGGTGTGTGTGTTTGTAAATGAAGCTATGGAGGGTGTGTGGGTTTGTAAATGAAGTTATGGAGGGAGTGTGGGTTTGTAAATGAAGTTATGGAGGGTGTGTGTTTTGAAATGAAGCTATGAGTGAGTTTTAAATAAATTATGGAGGATGTGTGGGTTTTAAATGAAGCTATGGAAGTGTGTGGTTTGTAATGAATTATGGAGGATGTTGTTTTATAAATGAAGCTATGGAGGGTGTGTGGGTTTGTAAATGAAGCTATGGAGGGAGTGTGGGTTTGTAAATGAAGTTATGGAGGGTGTGTGTGTTTGTAAATGAAGCTATGGAGGGTGTGTGGGTTTGTAAATGAAGTTATGGAGGGTGTGTGGGTTTGTAAATGAAGCTATGGAGGGTGTGTGGGTTTGTAAATGAAGTTATGGAGGGAGTGTGGGTCTGTAAGTGATGTTATGGAGGGAGTGTGGGTTTGTAAATGAAGTTATGGAGGGTGTGTGTGTTTGTAAATGAAGCTATGGAGGGTGTGTGGGTTTGTAAATGAAGTTATGGAGGGTGTGTGGGTCTGTAAGTGATGTTATGGAGGGAGTGTGGGTTTGTAAATGAAGTTATGGAGGGTGTGTGTGTTTGTAAATGAAGCTATGGAGGGTGTGTGGGTTTGTAAATGAAGTTATGGAGGGAGTGTGGGTTTGTAAATGAAGCTACGGAGGGTGTGTGTGTGGGCTTGTCAGTGAAGTTTTAAAAGAATTATGGGGTTTGGGCATGAAGTTATAAAATGTGTGTGGCTTTGTATGTGAACATATACAATATATTATATACGGGTTTGTAAGGGAAGTTGTATTTATAGATTGTCATTGTTTTCTAAGTGGTATAAAGTTCTAAATGACATTGTCCATTACAAACAAGCTGTATGTTTAATAAAACAATTATATTCATTCATACCTCTCCCACGGGTGAAGTATAAAGTGTCCATCATTAAAAAACTAGCAATGAGCTTGCTTAGGGTATGATGTTTTGTCAATAGTTGTTACGGTCCCTCAACTTTTGTAGCCTTCCGATTAAGTATTCCACCCATATAGTCAGGCCATCGACACACATATGCTCGCTTACTTTTATGAAGCAAGCTTTGACAGGTGAATCTCACTTGAATGTTGACATGTGTCCCTGCTTTAACCCCACTATCGTGATGTATGACAGCAAAGTGTTTTTCCTTCATTTCTGCACCATGTCCTTTATGTTGACTTTGAATCACATTCACCTGGATAAGTTAACCCTTTGTTCTTCACTGTCACTAACAGTGGTTTGCTTTTTGTGGAATGTGGTGTCGCCCATTTACTTTAGGGATTTCGTTGTTTCTGGTACAAACATTTCAGTTAGATGGTGGTGATCATAATATTTAAACAAATAAAATTTAATTTCTTGCATAAACTCTTGATACATCAGTAAGAAGAAATAGAAAATATAACTGAAATCGAGAGTTGCTATGGACAGCAAGAATTTAAACTAAATAATGCTCCAATGCTAGATTACATATTTGCTGTCCATTCCAGCCTTGAAACTGGCCAGTATTTTCCGTATCGTAATATTTGCTAAAGTGTGTATACATAGCTCAGAAATATGACACCAGCAAACAGCAGTGCAAGAGTTTGGCATTAATAAAATATTAAATAACAGGAATTTGTATACATAATAATATTATGGTTAATAATGACTATATACATAGTACAATTGGTGTTTAATTTTGATGGGAAGAGAGCCACTTCTAAATCATACGTAACAGGCATGGAATGGTGGACAAGCGTTTGTGAGAATGACTATAGAGGAAAAGGGTGTAGCTGCAGCAGCAGCAGCAGCAGCAGCACTGGGTCTTTTGTTGGCACTGTTACAAAATCAATGCATTGACTGCACTGGTGTAACCACAAAGACAACACTTGCATGAGGCTGCCTGGCCAGCACTGGTGTGTGGCGCACATGTGACAAAACTCTGTCTGAAGCAATGGTGATCTAGGACGACCCTGGCTGCTTCATGTGTGATATTTACATGTGTGTGAGCTGATGGTGGACGTCTAGACGCAGGTAGAGTCATGCATTGTGCTGTCTAACAAGGCACACTCGTGTGTGTGGTTCCTCGCTTCTGTTGTGGTGTTTCTATTGTGTTGTCGCGGTTATTTCGTCGCAGTTTGAATGCACAAGACGTCAGTGTTGGTGGCCAGGGGGAGGGGACGGAGGGGTGAAATGACTGGAGTGACTTTGATTTTACTTTGATTGAAATTATCTTGTGGTTTTGTAACAGTTTGTTTGTGGATAGACCTATATGCTGCTTGCATATGTTTATTGTGTAACAGAGACGAAGCCAAGAGGGTCATTTAGATGCCATCTTAAGCACTGTTACCTGCTTTAAGGAGTGAAAACTATCATTTGGCGGTGAACATGAGACATCCAAAACCAGATCATAATGACTTGAATAACAGTACATGGACTAAATGTGTGGACTTTTCTGTGAAATTTCAAGTGCTGGGGTATTTTGTATTGTTGCTTTGAATGGTGTTATAGTCTAACTTGTTGTTTACCATAGTAAATAGTAATGCTTTCTATTTCTGCAGATACGGTCAGCTGTCTGTTTGTCATCTTATTTATGTGACAGATGACCTTACAGGGAGAGCCACTCTTATTTTTCTGTTTAGATAAACCAGCCTGTTTCATAGGTATCCTCCTTTGTATCCTCAGCAGGTTATGAGGTGAGGCGTGTATTGGGAGAAGAAAGGCTTGCGTGTCAAATGCACAGTACGCTGACGACACTTTTGCTGTAGGCTGTCACCAGTTGTCATGGCAAACCTTCATTGCTAATTGATGATGTCACACGAGGACGGAAATTGTCGCAAAGGAACCCAATTACTTTCTTGGAAGTCTTGCCAGATGGTGCAGAGATTCTCGCGTTGGTGTATGTGTGTGGAGGGTGTAAGAAATAATGTAGTAGTTATAGTTGGTGTGGTCGTGAGCTGATGGCACGGTGACCCTGAGTCAGCTGAGATGTTTATTATCTGTAGTTAAGCTGTGTACAGTGTTTACATATATTTAACGTCACAGTCATTTCCACTGTGGCATTATAATCTCTCATGTAGTCGGCTTGGCGTTTTGTCAGTGTCATAGAAAGCATACGTACATTCCTGTGTTTTAAGACAACAATTAGAATTGATATGTAGCTCAGTATATATATATATATATATATATATATTATATATATATTGTTATATATATATTTTATATATATATTTATATATATATATTATATATATATATTTATATTATATATATATATATATATATATATATATATATATATATATATATATATATATATGGAGTATTGGGAAACAATCTAGAAGAAGACTGGTGAGACGTTGGAGAAACGAACTAGATGACTACTGGAAGGGCACCATCTGGCAGAAGATAGCACAAGACAGGCATGTCTAGAAATAGCAAGCTGAGACATTAGCCCAATCACTGCCAAACTATTAGGGGTTCACCTACACTCCCTTGAAAGAAATGTCTTTCTCCAAATTACCAGTGGTTAAGGTTTTTCGATTGCAGCCTTTATTTGCAGGATTCAGATGACAGAGAGATATCAATTAATTGTTCGTGATGTTACCTGATGTGTTCTGCATTACAAACAAATACAAAACGACATGACTATTTTGGGAAACTGTCTTCTGCAACTGAGTGATGTAGTGCCACCTTAAGGATAGGCATTGCTAGTGTGTTGAAGAATTGATTCCAGGGAAAGTAATGGTGTTGCAATGACTTTAAAATCTCTGGCCTCGGGCAGCCAGTTCCTTCGTGTGGGAGTATATGGAATGCTTTGTGAAGCTTTTCAGTCAGCATCCAGTCGGTCAACAGCTGTACACCGAGTCAACAGGCTTTGTGTGCACAGAGATGTAGGTCGGTGAGAAAGCTGTCTGTTCCCTTTCTTCAACAAACAGAACGCCTTGTTAGCTGTCCAGGCAAATAGACACTCGACAACTAAAAGGACACTGCCGGAATAGACTAGTTCAATTCAATTCACTTCATTGTCCTAAGAACAAGAAATGAGACATAGTACATATTACATGCGTATTTAATATTTTTAAAGATTGTCAAAGAGAAGAAATTAAAATGCAAAAAAACACCGAATCCGTAGACATCAGTATTATTCGTTCAACATTCTAATCTGTTCCCTGTAGGTTTGTGTCATTTCTTGGTATCTATATAAGAAGAATCAGTGTCTAGTGTTGGTGCTTTTTTTTTTAATCAGTTGTGTTTATTTTGTACTTAGTACTTAGCTAGGGTTGTAATGTTTAATTGATGTATCAATATATCATTGTACATGATGAGATGTAACGGTTTTATATTGATGCATCACCAATCATATTTGAAATTAATGTTCAGGTTCAGTTTAAATGAATGAGCAAAATAGTTTGCAAGTACAGGATTTTATCCTCATAGTTTTGACAATAAAAACTGTTGCACATTAATAGTTACTTTCTCTTGTATCGTCATCAAGGAGAAAAAATTCAAACTCTTCAAAATGCTCCACATACCATTTTGAAACTGGTATTAAACACACAGCACAATGCATGCATAGACCATCATTGCACATACGCTCACAGAATTAACGAGATGATAAAAAATATGAAATACAAAAACTTTGGTGAAAGTCAGCTTATTGCAGTTTCATTTTTAAGAATAGTTACCCAGGCGTACACTGAAGAACAGTATTATCCTGTAAATAAGAACGTAACCATCTCCATATGATACTGGTAGTTAATCAATAAAATTGAGACAGTGTTATATGGGGACTGTACTGTAAGTGTGCTGGATCAAGCTGTAATCCTTCCAAAGGAAACGTATCTTGTTAGTTACTGTCCTGCCCTGACCTAGGCTGGACACTTGACCACACCACATGATTGACACTGACCCATTGTATGACTGACCACAGGACCATTGGTTTTAGTGCTGTAACCAAAGTGGCCAAATCCTAGAGTGTCCGGTGGGTCATCTGCACTATTGATTGTGCTGCCTTTTACTGGTCATTTCCCTCTCTGGCCCGTTGTGAGTGACCACTGGAGGTGTGCTGTCTTGGAGGTGTTTCATTTGCTATACTTTTGCATGTCACTGGTTTTGTGGTAGTCCAGGTTTCAAATTTCAAATGAACACATAATTATGAGTACTGATCATCATGTTTACAGCAGGATGGTTTGTGTTTGTAGGTGGGACAGTTGGCAGTGACCGCCACACAGAAGACGAAGGAACTTGGGAGTACGGTCAATGAGAAGGTACCCACGTCATGTAGCTTGCATGTTGGGAATGTGTTACTTTTTGCCAGTAGTGTCGTCTTTCACTGTTTATGTTGATGGCACAGTGCATGTGGTGCGATTGTTTTCAACCATTTTTACGTTCAATGCAGTCACACAGTGCAGTGTTTAACCAGTTGTGTGCCCCGTGATTGTTCCCACACGTTTCCATTTAAAATGTGTGACTCGACAAAGGAATCGCCTGATTAACGACAGGCAGAAAGTTAGCTGAGCAAAGGTTGCAATTGCTTTGCATCTGCGAAATTAATTATGTTCAGCTGTCTGGAGAATGCACAGGCAGTAAATGTGAGTTCAGTTTGAGATGTTTTTTGAACTTGTCGCAAATGTAGACTGGCAAAACATTACGTCAAAATGTCAGTGGTCAGAATGTTGAGTGCGCTGTCTTTGGTGCAGAACGTTTTGTCAGGAGCAAAATGTTTCTATGACATTTTAACGATCTGCCCATAGGACATTTGGTTATCCTGTGGCAATGTCATTCGTATGGAATTTTGGTATGGCATAATGTTTTAGGGCAGTTTTTCCTTTGAAATTTGCGTAAGGACTTTATTTTCAATGTTATAATATCTAAGGATATTTGGTCTGAGGATGTATTCCTGCAAATTTTTATTACATGTTATTGTAAAATTAAATTCTGTCTTATCCATGTGTCAGCATGTCCATTGACACTTCTGTTCGTTGACATTCAGGTCGGATTTCCCTAGATGTCAGTTACTTGTCTGTTATTGTTGTGTTATCTGTGTACCACGTAGCTGCATGGTTGTTGTGAGAGCTTTTGTTTCTGCACTGTGTGTGTAGGTGAAAGAAGGAAAGATCTTTGACAATGTCACATCAGGGGTGACACACCTTGCCGACTGTGTAAGTAGAGACGAGATGAGATGTCTTCTTATGGTTTGATACATTGCAGATTCATATAAAATTTAAAATGTTGCAGGTGGTGTAAGGATAAGTACTAAAACTGTAATGCAGTTCACATCCTTGTTAAAACCACCTTGTCTCATTTATTTAGTAATTAATTATATATATATATATATATATATATATATATATATATATATATATATTATATATTTACTAAATGAAGAATAACTTAAACTTACTCTAAATAATTACTATATATATATATATATATATATATATATATATATATATATATATATATATATATATATATATAATATATATATATTGTGTGTGTGTTTCATCTTAATGACAATTAAATATGTGCTTTTTTTTTTAATTTGATTTGAATAAAAAATATTTAAGTTGAACATGAAACATTCCAATAATACACACTAGGTGTAGCAGAGACATGTGAGGCCACTTTGGAGTTTGGCACTCATGCCATATTCCCACAGTCAAGATGGCAACGTGAAAGAAAGTACAACTCAATGTAGTTCCATGAATATCTGCATATTTAAATGTGCTATGTATTAGGTGTGATCTAGTGATTGTAGTCCCATTACTAACCATCATCCTGTCATGCTACCCAGGATGATCCCAGCATACAGAACAGACAGTTATTTTACTCTTTGACATAACCAGGAGAGCAATTTGTAGGTCAAGTACTGTCCTCGCTGATTTATTGAGTGTTGAGAGTTAATTACTGGAATCTCTGCCCAATCGTTTGTGTTGGGCATTGTGAAGCAGTGATCGTGTAATTTCTCCAATCCATGTGACCTATACAGAGATAGGGTATGAGCCAATGTTTAGGCAATAAACCTGTTCTTTATTGGAGCCAAAGCCACCTGTAGACACCTTTAGGTTTACACGTTACCATGGTTACAAGTATAGTCAGCCAAATTATACATTTCAGTACGTCAGTACATTTCAGTACATGTAGTACGTCAAAAAAATTAATTTTGATATAAGAATAAAATACTTCAAAAGCGTACACATTTCCAAGTAGCAACACTCCCATTGAAACCAACTTCACACATGCGTAAACAGAACATACCATGTAAATACAGTCGACCCACTACTTATGTATTACTGTTATTTACGATTTTATCATTGCTTCATCTTAACTTAATTAACCCAGACCGATTGGTGTTGCGCCGTTATTGATATCGGATCCACTGTGAAGATGAACATGTACAGCCCCAGCGCGTGACGCGGGACTCGACTGTCACTGCAGGTAACATAAATAGTCCATTTGTCTGCGCACCCATCAGATGTCATGCGCCACACAACATTACTAATACAATTGCACTGGATATAAAACACGCCAGATGAGTACATCCTAGGAGGGACCGTGGTGCAGTAATGTTTTGCGAAAGCCGAGTAATGGGAGTATAATTGTGTTTTGGGTCCGGGTCTCACGAGACGTTTTAGTTTGGTGGCTGAAGAGAACCATCTGCAGGAGTCTCTGGTGGACTGATGGGTCTAAAATGTCAGGGTCTCCTTTGGGAACGGAGGTGGTCGGATGGCGGTTTAATGTTGCATACTGTTGGTGTATTCTTAAAGCATTGATTTATATTTTGTCTTCTGAAAGTAGAATAATATATGTGTTTATGTAATCACTGTATTTCGCTTGGTGACAGTATTGTTTGTTCAGTAAGATGTCCCTTATATGTTTTATAGGAGCACCAAGCCACAAACACACATATAAATGTGTTAATGTGAATACAACATTCACTGTGATGTCATACATTCTACATTAGTGTTTCTGACATGATCCTCGTGCAAGAACTAAGAATAAATAATTTTTTCAAGTGACATTTCTTATATTGCATGATTTACCAGAAATATTTAAGAAATAAAATTTATAAAGTACACATTTCATCAGTTTCATCACACTGGTATAACATGAAAATGACACACTTATAATCAGGGAGAAATGCTTTCAAGTTTCTAAGTTTTCTAGATAGACTCTCGACAAAACAGTGGATTTGGTTTGGAGGCATGAATTTCGTAGCCTACAATATGGTTTTATTTGTAATTTCAGGCGAAACGTGATGGTATTTATGTAGGGAAATTTAGTCATCTGTGATTTGGTGAGACAGGATTGGAATAGGAACTGGTAACTAATTGGATTTTTAAATAATTTCAAAAGTAAAAAATCGATTTCATCCCAACAATTCTGGCGCCTTGGTCCTGTATCTAGTATATCACAACTACATTATGTTCCGACGTCAGAAATTAATTTATATATCAGGCAAATGACATGAAAGGAGGGTGGATTGGATGTGTGGGATAGTAGAAGTTGAGCTTTGTAATGGGTCCATCTGTGAGCTAAAGTGATGTGCATCTTCCAAGTTGTATTGATTTGGTGTGGGTGTGTGGTTCTCATCATAGATGAGGCTAGTGATTGTGGATTTTTAAGCTGCGTTGTAATACACCAATATGTTGACTTCATTACCATTGATATGCATTGACTTGTAATGGCTGTTTCCAAAAACTCGTGAGTTAATCGGTTCAGAGAAGAAGCTGATTTTGTCACTTGAGATTGACTCGGGAGATTTACCGCAACTCTGCTGCACACTATTTCTCAGAACTCTGCTTCCTCTCTCGTTTATCTTCCCTAATATCCACATAGTATAATCTCCTAGCTCCCCTTTAATCTTGTTCCCACAACCTCTCAATATATATATGTCCTCAACTACATTGTGATCTTGCTTATCCCCACACATTTCACCTCTCCTACCTTTGTCTGTCAGTGTCTGTATTATATGCACACACACACACATATATATATATATATATACATACATGTGTGTGTGTATGTCAGTTTAATGCATCATTTGGACGGGTAAAACCTGTTTTGGACGGGTAGAAATGTGGGTGGATGGGTAAAAAATGAAGGAACAAAAAAAAGGTCTACAATCATAGATATTGTCAATTGCCTCAGAAATTAGTGTAAATGGTGTCACGTGTGTTTCTAGTCCATTTTTAGTTTAAAAAAACATTTAAATTTGTAAACTGGCTTAACAGTTGACATCCATGTGTCCACCAAAAATGTGTGACTGGCAACAATTTGATCCTGCGTAAAGCCCTGGTTATGTATATATCCCTCGATCCCTCCCTCTTTCATCTCTTCCCCCTCTCCTCCCCAACTCCTCTCCACTTCTGGTCATGGAAAACCATGTTACAAATTGACATTAAAGTGTGGTGAATACTCGTGTGACAGAGGCTCAAACAATCTCCACTTGCACCCCCGACACTCTCAGACACCTCCAACTGCACCCCATGAGGCTCACACAATACTCAAACCTCAAACTGCTCTCTGTGCTAGGTTTTATGACAACACTGTGTTTTGAGCTTTTTACCGAGACAATGAAGCCATGTCATGATTCAACCTCAGTCTCATGGTATCTGAACAATAAATATCGTTTTGTCAAAAGCTAAAACACAATATTTGAAAAAGACAAACAGTTTGAATGTTTTCACAAACCTGAAACCAAGACGGAGTCTAGGTAATAGCCTGGAACGCCCGGAGTACATGGTAAAACAAGTGTTACAACATCTGTCAGAAACACTCTTTACAACATGGTCGTTCAGAAAGAAATGTTACGCTAGTAGTTTATGGATGTTTTATGTTGGTTGCTCTTGTAGGAAATGTACTGACACAGTCAGTGGTAGAATGAGTGTTCTAACATTATATTTACATAAATGGCTGGAAATAAGTGCAGTCATTAAATAAAGTTGTGTACGTTTTCTCAGCCAACACAAAATGTATTTACATGAATTTTTAGATCACAAATGTCTAGTAATTGTCAGTCCTGTAAGCTGGTCAGTGGCGAATCGGGAAACAGTTCAGTCGCTTGCATTCTAATAATGTCACCAGATGTTTTTTGTTATAGGTAAAGGATGGTACAGTTCTAAATGACATGACGCATTCCATGAATAGTCTCGCATCAAAGGTTTGTATGTACAGCATCTGATTACAGCATTGGTCAGATGTCTGTGTAATAAGTCAGTGGTTAAAGTATTTGTACTTGCAGAGAGCTATAACATTAAATATATGGAGCAGATTATCTGGTGCTTGTGGTGGTGCCAGCAACATGCATATGTTTACAAAGTGAATCAACGTACACCTGAAAAGGGCAGGATATACACATGATGAAGTCTTGCCAAGCCAAAGGCTTCTTTGTGTACCTGCCATCTGAATTCAGTTCCAGGGTGGCAGTTTTATTCAATCTGGCCATCAATATCTGAAATAAGAAGTCTAGTCACGACATCAAATCTGCAGCACACACGCACGCATACACACACACACGCACGCACACACACACACACACACACAATCGATCTGGCCTTAAAGTGTGGATTGCATTACGCTAATTTAATACATTGTTTAATTTTTAACTGTCCACACGATAAACAGCTGATTTTTTCACAGGGCAAAAAAATTGATAAAATGGATTTATAAGAGATTTAGATCGCCCATGCAGTAGTCTGTTCAGATTTGTATTTAAAAATGACATTTTGTATTAAATAAGACGAATTTGCCTGCCACTGGCATAGCAGGAATGGCAGATAAAACGGTCCATCTGCAGAGCCTGCCACCCACACATAGGGAGGGAATGGAATCATTTACACATGAAACGGCCGCCCAAGGACAAATGCCTAAGATTAGATCACGCAAGTGTTGGTGGCGTGGCACTTTAGATTGCCTCGCTTCCTGTTTTGAAGGGATCATTCATTGCGGTGTTGGCTGAGAGAGAGATGCATCGCTGATAAATACATCTCCTGTGATTTCCCTTTCCTGCACCGATACACGTTAGAGCACTAGCACTAGTGCATGGTGTATAATCATTCACTGTGTATTGTTACTTTGTAGTTTTTGTTTTTATATGTTGTAAAATTGTGCTAAATGGTTGCCATTGATAAGAATTGTTTCATGTAGGATTAATTGTGAAAAAACTTGTTGTGTTAGATATATTACAATACAAGTTTAACCTTGATAGAACGTCTCAATAAAGTGTTAAATATCAGATAATTTGTCAGATTTATTGGTAGTAAAAATAACTGAAGTGTTCACTTCCTGCTGGTTGTTTCAGTGGTTTCTGATCGCACTGACTCAGTATGTTACATTAGATTCAAATGATCTCACTGCTCATCTGGCGTGAGGTCACTGACCTGCCACACCAAAATAGCTGTCAATTTTAGCCACAACATTTTGAAGTTGTTCACTTCCGGACTCCACAGTGCCTGTGCTTTTAAATGATACCTTATTTATTGAAAGGAGTTCAGGAGTTTTATAGTTATTATAGGTAAAATTGAAGCAAATTTTTTTGAGAACTAATCGGTTTGACTTCCACTGCCTATTGTTCATGGGGCTATATATAGGTTCATAAATGCGAGGTATTTTATTAATTTGTGGTCGTTTGTCAAGGAAAATTAACATGATATTGAAAGATGAGACTTAGATATGCATTTCAGCCAGAAATAAAACCAACCGGTAGAACAAGACCTAGACACCAGACAGCTGTGTCTGACTGGTGCCTGGACTAGACCTGTCACATTAGACACAGGTCACTGCTGCGGCTCACACGTTTCTACTGTGTCATTTCATGTATAATGTCACACTTCTGATGAGAATTGTCTTTTACCTCAGATGCAGTCGGTGGGCCTGAAGGGGTGGTCATCCATATTTGGTGACCAGAAGGGAGACAGCCTCACTGCGGCAGAGGGAGCACCGGGAGAAGGCTCCTCCCTCCTGGGAGCGGGGATCAATGCGGGAGGCAAACAGTGAGTGAACCGATAATGAGGGAATTCCTCATTGAATAGTTACTGACTGATGTATAACATTTAACTTCATTTTAAGGATTTTTTTAAATAAAAATACTACCTTCATATCACTGGGAATATTATTTCAGTGCCACGCTTGTAATACAACCGTTTCAGCAAACTTACACTTGATACTTGTTCCCCCAGAAGCTTGGGAGAGCATCGAATAGGCCTATAAGGCTATCAAATTCTATAGTCTTAAACAATTGCTGACTAAATGTCTAATATGCACATTATTACAGATCAAAACATTATGTGTAAATAACTGTAAGCATTGTTAATTTGTCTATCCTATTTTTTATTGTTACATTTGCATAAATTATTTATATTTTGAAATCGAAAAAGTTACAGAAATTAGACATCCTATATAAATTACACAGTTGTGCAAGTAAGTAACCATTGAGATCTACTTTATAGACCAAATACAAAATATTTGTCATTTGTTAATCATCTTGGCTACATTGTGTAAGTTGCTTTGATTTGTCTTGGCTCACCATTTTTCACTTCATAGCAAACCATATTTTACTTCATAACAAACCATTTTTTATTTCATAATAAACCATTTTTCATTTCATAACAATCCATTTTTCATTTCATAACAAACCATTTTCATTTCATAACAAAGTTTTTTGTGCAGAAGATATTGTGGATATAATTAAAACATTGGTTTATAAATAAACTGTTGGTGCATTTAAGCATACATCACATCCCTAACTGATAATGTTACATCGGCATTGATTGATCCATGCCCAAAAATAATAAGATTTCGTTCACAGAAATCGTAATTCTTAATTTCATCAGTGCATCGTGCAGAAAGTGGATCGTCATTCAGTTTGATCAATGCTCTGCGTGGGCAGCAGTGTCACTCGGCTGGCATTGGCATATCAGTGACTTGTACTACGGCCTTCTTCCCTTAAAGGGATACTCCAGTCAGTGAGAAGTTCACAGTATTAGCTTACATATGTATTATATATTGGTTGTGCCTAGTAATTGTGCACAAAGATCGTTAATAAACAACGGTATAAAAAACATGCTATCATAGATTCAGGGCACTGCCATCTTGAGACTTATGCACCAGTGACGTAAGCCAAATCGTTTACGTCATGGGCACATTGATGAAAAAGGCAAGGATTGGCGGAATTTTCGCTAACAATTGTGATAGTGACGTAAGCAATCCGTGACGTACTGAATACATTCAATACCATTAGACAGACATAGGATGTTCTAACATGTAGGCGGCAGTGACTTATGCGGTTTACGTCTCAAGAAGGCAGCGCCCTGAATCCAACATGGTACAATTATACTATAATGAATTGTTTATTAACGATCTTTGTGCACAATTACTATGCACAACCAATATAGTATACATATGTAAGTAAATGCTGTGAATCTCACACTGACTGAGTGTTGATCTCCCTAAAGGACACAGGGCTGTCATGGCTGTGGTTAGATTTGTCACAGGCATCTGCATATTTCATCAGCAGCAAAATTACCTAGGGTGACATTTGCATTGCTGTAGACAGACAGGACAATGTTTCACAGGGACCAGCAGAATTTTAAAAAAATTGAATTTTGTCCTAGTTGTCCTGTCAGCCATTCAAATTTTAACATTTATATTGCCCAAATCCAGTTTAAATTAAAATGTTTACGGCAATTTAAATAAAACTAAAAGTAATAAAATTTAAAAAACTATGTCAATTAAATAAAACATTAAAAACTGCGTAAATTTAATAAAAATCATTAAGGGGAAATAAAACGCTACCCTTTGATGTTATGCAGCTAAAGGAGTTAGTACAAACTGATCTTGCCTCTACAATCAACATATGCCAAAGTGAAAGGTTGTAATAACATGTTCAACATCCCAGAAGTTTGTGACATCATTGATGCTAACTGCACACACATTTATCTGTACTACACTTTATTTAATAAAAAATCTTTGTGTGTTTTAATATACGTATTGTTGTATGTGTTCGGTCTGATTGTTTAATTAATCGGTTACATTTTAAAACATTCAGAGGCCCAAGACAAATTTTGTGAAAACATGTAAAATTATGCCTGAATTTACTACAATATTTCTTGTTCTGGGTCAAATCAGTAGGAAAACAACAACACTTTAAAGGGTTAAGGAATGAAATCAGATTTTAGGAAAAAAATTAGCACATAAGAAAGTTATCTCCCCTAAGACGTGTGTATTTTGTTGTCATTGAAACAACCCTTGATCAGGAGACTTGTTTGTTGTTTTTGAAACACCCCCGACCAGGAGACTTGGTTTTTTTTAATGGCCCCCTGACCTTGATATTTGTTTTGGAAACGGCCCCCTAACAGGAGACTTGTTTGTTGCTTTTGAAACGGCCTCTTGACCAGGAGACTTGTTTGTTGTTTTTGAAACTGCCCCCCTGACCAGGAGACTTGTTTGTTGTTTTTGAAACTGCCCCCCTGACCAGGAGACTTGTTTGTTGTTTTTGAAACAGCCCCCCTGACCAGGAGACATGTTTTTATTGTTTTGGAAACGGCCCCCTGACCAGGAGACTTGTTTGTAGGGTTCAGGAGAAGCCGTTGCTGGGCCAGCAGCCGAGTCCAGACGATGACGGCTGGGCGGGCTGGGGAGACACCTGGGGAACAGGAACAGGAACAGGAACAGGAGGGACAAAGAACCAGGCCTCTCCCGACCAGTGGGGAAGCTGGAGCAACGAGTCTCCCTCGCCGACCACCGCGGAGAAGTGTGACTCCAAGAAGGAGGTGGACGACGACAACTGGAGCACGGACAACTGGGGAAGTTCCTTCTCTTCCCCCGCCTCGAAGAAGCCGGCAAAAACGAGCGGGAAGAGTCGAACATCTGGGAAAAAGAACGAGCCGGACCTGGCAAATCTGATCGACTTGGGTGGGAGTACGGACGCGGGAACTGGGGATAATGATGGTTGGGATAACGAGGTGTGGGCACAGGACGATGACGACGACGTATGGAAGACATTAGAGCTGGACTCGAGTAGTAAAACAAAACAAAAAAGTGCTTCCAAAAAAGGCAAATAGGATTGTTCAGTAATGCAAAGTGGATCTGTGACAGTCAGTGGACTTGATATTCCTGCATGTGACGGCGATTTCATCACTACATTATTTATGGTTTAATATCGTACGACGTCAACAAGCTGGCGGCTCTGCACGCTGCTATATTGTCTCAATGTCTTGTTTATCATTACCACTAGTTATGGCTACGCACAGTAAAGAAATAGTGAATTGGCTTCAATAGGTTCATTGTGTGAGGTATGGTTTTGTGGTCTGGATAATATTAAGAGAAAAAGTAATTAACTTGTCTGATAAAATAACAACCGCTGTAAAAGTCGGTTTACAAGTTATATTAAAATATCACTGCTGACAAACAAGAATGCTATTTCTGTTGATTGCATAGTGTAATTTACAAATCAGTATATTTATTTGGTCTAATTACAATATAATCAAATCATTATTTGCATGTTACCTTTAGTTCTGGTTAGTCATTGTTGAAAGTATTTGTTTACAAGTAATGTATTTGTCATCCAGTTTGTATGTGTAACTGATAAACTACTTTCATCATATGCCATAATTTGATCCTATGTCGAGTCATGCTTATGTGGACCGTGCCAATTTAGGGTAGTCTAAAAATAGCCAATAAGTAGATATTGGTTGCATGTGTTTTCATGACATCCTTGCCTGAAATGTGTCATGTTGTAAATTGAGGTACGTTTCATGTGTGATATTGCTTTATCGTATAAAGCAAGATGTAGAAAGTATATGTACATGTGTTGATGTATTTGCGGGAGCTTGTAGAGCCAAAGACAGTAGAGTAATGTGTTGTTATGTCTGTTCATCACAGTTGATGGTACATTCCTCGAATATAAGAAAGCTGGCAAGTGTACTGGTCAGATTGTTATCATCTTGTGACTTCCTTTAGGGCATTTGTCACAATATTGAGAGTTACGACTATTCTACTTGCTGTAACACTGTTAATAGCATTGCAGGAACTATTACTATGACTATTCCATAAACTTACTAGTGAGTCGGACAGCTGCACCTTTAAGGTTAGAATGTTTGTTTGCATTTAATCGAAAGACATTTTAACGGGCAAACAGTCATCTATATCTTCCTTGCGGAGTTCATTGTACAAGAAGTATATATTTATCAGAACGTTTTGCTTTCTCATTTAAAAACAAATTACTACCCGGTAGGCATGTGCTATATGAGGACTTGAGTCTTGTACATCCAATGCGTATTGAAAGGGTGTCTGTAATTAATCTGACTGGACCGGGTGAAGTGTGATGTGGTTATGTTGTCCCACATAAAATGATCTCTTGCAAGTTATAAAATATTAGGGGAATTCTGGCCATATTGTCATTCATTCAAAAATCTATCTACTATTACCATGTCCAGTCAAATTAATTAATCACTAGACTATTTATTGTAATGTATAAGATGTAACCACACAAATACACATGCAGCTTGTAATATGCATATCACAAAAAGGCTTCGTGTTCTTTATTGTTTGTATCTGTCTGTGTTGTGAGTTGTGACTAGTAGCATCTAACGCAGCCGTTATCACAAGCATTCCGAGATCATCTATTGCAAGTTACATTCACTGTCCAATCAAACAACCATGTAACAGAAAAACAACACATTATTTACATATGGACATAAGACAAATCTCCAGTGAGATATTATGTATCCAACCGTTATGAAACCACAAACTTCGTCACTGCAAGATAGACTGTAACACCCCAAAAAGACCTAGTAAACTAGGCTCACCCGTTCACTCAAGGGGTTGTTGACCTCTCCAGACATCTTGACCTTTTACATTTGTGAATAATCCAGCAAGGTGTTATCCAATCAAACTGAGTTTTCAGGTTTAGGCAATTAGATAATTACTTTTGGTAAATGCAATTGCAAAAGATCAGTTGGTACTAATTGCCTGGCTGGGTGGATAATAACACGCATTTCACTGAATGTTCTCCAAATTGAGCTTATTGGTGGATGTGGAACAAGAACAAGTAGGACAAAGTACAAATGAATCACTCGTAGAACAAAATACAAGTGAATTGCAGCACATCTGTACAATGTGTAGAGCACATTCCAGGAATAACAGTAGGACCACCCAGTATTTAGAATAGACCACCCATGAGACCAAGACAGCTGGGGTAACAACCGTCTATGACGTCACGCATCACCAGTAGAATGAGTTTGAGAGGAAACTGCTGACGGAGCGCACGAATCCCCAGTCCCTCTTCTCCCCTTCCTTGTGCCCCATCCGGGCGAGGTTGCTGGTGCCGCGGATGGGACTGTCATCGTCTGGGTAGTCCGGCATCTCCTCCTCATTCTCCTTGTCTGCCGGCAATGTCACCTTGAATGACACGAACACCTGCACACAAACACAATGTCACCTTGAATGACACGAACACCTGCACACAAACATGTCACCTTGAATGACATGAACACCTGCACACAAACACAATGTCACCTTGAATGACACGAGCACCTGCACACAAACATGTCACCTTGAATGACACGAACACCTGCACACAAACACAATGTCACCTTGAATGACACGAACACCTGCACACAAACACATCACCTTGAATGACACGAACACCTGCACACAAACACAGTGTCACCTTGAATGACACAAACACCTGCACACAAACACAACATCACCTTGAAAGACACAAACACCTGCACACAAACATGTCACCTTGAACGACACAAACACAATGTCACCTTGAATGACACAAACACCTGCACACAAACACAACGTCACCTTGAACGACACAAACACCTGCACACAAACACAATGTCACCTTGAATGACACAAACACCTGCACACAAACACAGTGTCACCTTGAATGACACAAACACCTGCACACAAACACAACATCACCTTGAAAGAGACAAACACCTGCACACAAACACAACGTCACCTTGAAAGACACAAACACCTGAACACAAACACAACGTCACCTTGAAAGACACAAACACCTGCACACAAACACAACGTCACCTTGAAAGACACAAACACCTGCACACAAACACAACGTCACCTTGAAAGACACAAACACCTGCACACAAACACAATGTCACCTTGAATGACACAAACACCTGCACACAAACACAGTGTCACCTTGAATGACACAAACACCTGCACACAAACACAACATCACCTTGAAAGACACAAACACCTGCACACAAACACAACGTCACCTTGAAAGACACAAACACCTGCACACAAACACAATGTCACCTTGAAAGACACAAACACCTGCACACAAACACAACGTCACCTTGAAAGACAAACACCTGCACACAAACACAACGTCACCTTGAAAGACAAACACCTGCACACAAACACAACATCACCTTGAAAGACACAAACACCTGCACACAAACACAACGTCACCTTGAAAGACACAAACACCTGCAAACAATGTCACCTTGAAAGACACAAACACAACGTCACCTTGAATGACACGAACACCTGCACACAAACAGTGTCACCTTGAATGACACAAACACCTGCACACAAACACAACATCACCTTGAAAGACACAAACACCTGCACACAAACACAACGTCACCTTGAACGACACGAACACCTGCACACAAACACAACGTCACCTTGAACGACACGAACACCTGCGCACAAATGTCCCACATCAATATTTCATTGTGTCATATTGTCGGCCGTGCTACAGGTAGGCAAAGCAAATGTTCAATAGTAGAGAGTATGTAACTTGAATGTTGAGTGAGTGTTTTATACTGCATGAAGACATGGTGAATGACACAACAAACCATACAAAATAACAGAGATTTAACATCAACAGCTCCCTCTGTGGAATTCTGATTCATAATGCACGGCAAGGTCCCAGCACCATTGCAACTCTGGTGCAACACTAAACAGCTGTGAGCAGAAAAAAGACAGACAGATAGGACGCACCTGGAAAACAACAAAAAAACAAAGCCAGACAATCCCTAACACGAATTCCCCCAGGGAGGATAGAGGCCAGGAAACACCCAGCTGCAAGATGAGCACTCAGAGAAGAAGACAGGTTACATCTGGATGGAGTAGGACAACATTGCTACCAACAGACAACAGTGGAAATCATTGGTCAATAGCCTACATTCCCAGGGATAAATATGCCATTGGAGAATTTATAATATGATAATAATAAAGCTTTATTACCATTTTCAACATGCATTACATGTTAAATTGGAATGTAGTCTGGCATTGACTCACAGTGCCTATATATACAATA
The DNA here is from genome assembly GCA_025642075.2 of Ridgeia piscesae. NCBI lineage: Eukaryota > Metazoa > Annelida > Polychaeta > Sabellida > Siboglinidae > Ridgeia > Ridgeia piscesae. The sequence continues at coordinate 56,403 of JAODUO010000432.1, forward strand.
AAATGAAATATGGCAAATAAATATATAATATACAGTGTACATAATGTTCTTTAAAATGATAAAAAGATATTATTTTGATCGAAAAATAAATAAATAACATATATCAGATATCTTTTAAAATAATATATTATCTATTTAAAAATAATTGTGTTAATCTAGTTAATAAATATATATAAAATGTCCTTGAAAATGTTAAATTATCTTCTAAAAATATTATTTTAAGTTAGTAAACAAATAAATACTATCAGAGGTTTAAATACAATTTAAAATTATATTTACATTTGAATTATTTGTTATCCATCTGACAACAGCTTTGCTACTCTAGTGATTCATAATTCAGAAGCAAATCAAACTAGTTCCCATAGCAGAAAATTCTACAGAATCCTGTAGAAAATCTAGAAGTCTACAAAATATTATGCAAAAGAATCAGTTTTAATTGATTCTCTTAACAAAAATTATGGTTGACACATTGGGGAAAATTGCTATTATTATTTTATGTGTTTGCCACACTCATATAAAGGTGTTTCGTCCACATTGCAATCTGGTACATGATCTTGGAATATTTTCAGAACACAACACTGTATCAACTGAAAGCAAAGGTTGTACTTTTTCTGTACCTGTCAATTATAAAAAATGTTGCCCTGTCAAAAATAGCACCTGAAATAGTGTTTATTGCATTTTGCAGCTAAACCTTCAATTTTAACTTAGTGGTCTGTCTCCTTGAGTTAATAAACATGCAAATGACTCAATTGAAATTACCAATTAAATAAAAGATTGTGATGTGAATTCACAGTTGATTGACAGTTGTGTTTATAAGCGAGTGTGATTGCCTCTAGGTAGCATCACTGGATTTATTTCCGAGATTTAAGTTCTTGTGAGACTGAACTGAAGACACTGTGACACTGAGATTGAGTTGATGTGAGAAATGAAGTTAAGATTGTGTCACAAATATGTGGAGCTGGTGTCAGTATGACGAGTTGGTATCCTTATCAACTATCATATATCCCAGAGGTTAAATGTAATCAGTTTAGAGCAACAGACACAGGAACAGTCGTTCCCTGATGGGTTTACCTCATTCCCAACCTCGTCCTTGATTACTTGTTCTGCAGTCATTGTCATTGTTCTGGCAATCGCCTGGGCCAACAACTACAAGAAGTAAAATAAAATGAAGGTAAATAACAGAGTAAGCAGCAAATACTGTAACACTGTCATATAATGTATTGTGAAATAATTATATGATTTATATCAGCAGACACATTTATTTGTAATTGCTTAAGTAGCTGTCCATGTTATGAACATCGCAAGGAAATGAATGACATTTTGAGTAGACTACAGTTGAACATGATCCGTACCTCGGGTCTGAGATCAGGAACTGTCCGAAGCATGGCGCGCTTTTTTCGGAAGTCAAACGTAATACTGATGACTCCTTTGACGGTCAGTAAGCTATTGCGGCACACATCCATGTCATCCTGAAATAATAGAAATAATATACCATCTAAATCCTCCACACATCAAGTACTAAGCTGCAAGACACTGTGGTCAAGGACAGGCATTATTTGGATGTTATGTGTAACATCTGCATATGCTATTATAATAAAAACTTTGGTGACATTATATGACAAAGTCGTTGCATGTATGTGCCCTAAAAATGTCTACTCAAATAGAAGGAAACGGAATTTGACTAGGTTGGACACAGTTCACCAGAAGATGACATCTACCCTGTCTGTGAGTCTGTGTATCTGTAAGATGACATCTACCCTGTCTGTGAGCCTGTGTATCTGTAAGATGACATCTACCCTGTCTGTGAGTCTGTGTATCTGTAGATGACATCTACCCTGTCTGTGAGTCTGTGTATCTGTAGATGACATCTACCCTGTCTGTGAGTCTGTGTATCTGTAGATGACATCTACCCTGTCAATGAACCTGTGTATCTGTAAGATGACATCTACCCTGTCTGTGAGCCTGTGTATCTGTAGATGACATCTACCCTGTCTGTGAGCCTGTGTATCTGTAGGATGACATCTACCCTGTCAATGAACCTGTGTATATGTAAGATGACATCTACCCTGTCTGTGAGCCTGTGTATCTGTAGATGACATCTACCCTGTCTGTGAGTCTGTGTATCTGTAGGATGACATCTACCCTGTCAATGAACCTGTGTATCTGTAAGATGACATCTACCCTGTCTGTGAGCCTGTGTATCTGTAGATGACATCTACCCTGTCAATGAACCTGTGTATCTGTAAGATGACATCTACCCTGTCAATGAACCTGTGTATCTGTAAGATGACATCTACCCTGTCTGTGAGCCTGTGTATCTGTAGATGACATCTACCCTGTCTGTGAGCCTGTGTATCTGTAGGATGACATCTACCCTGTCAATGAACCTGTGTATCTGTAAGATGACATCTACCCTGTCAATGAACCTGTGTATTTTTGTAAAAAGGGACAAATCTTACCCTGTCAATGAACCTGTGTATCTGTAAGATGACATCTACCCTGTCAATGAACCTGTGTATCTGTAAGATGACATCTACCCTGTCAATGAACCTGTGTATCTGTAGGATGACATCTACCCTGACTATGAGCCTGTGTATTTATACGATGACATCTACCCTGCTTGTGAGCCTGTGTATCTGTAAGATGGCACCTACCCTGTCTATGAGCCCTCGTATCTGCAGTGTGACCATCTTGCTCTTCGAGAGAACGGTGTCAATAAAGAAGCTATTTCGTCGACGCTTCAGCGTTACATCTCTGTGGGGCCTGTAGATCAAGGGATCAGTTTTAGATGAGTGAAGTAAATGAACATAAAACACTACATTCAGATGTTCTATGTAATAATACCTTAAAGTTGTAAGTTAATAAATATTGTACCAAAACATTGTAATTGTCAAATGTGTTTAATGAAACACAAACCATCAATCAGATGATTAGTTTAACCATGATCTGTTTATGAAAATATAGACAGCTAGATACTGGATTGGGCATCATTGTAAAGCAAGGGACTACACTACCCCTGGCAAACATCCTATGCAATGTGTGGATTCTTGCTCAATTTGTTGTACAAGTTACAACTGTATTTGTATTTAGAAATGTTTGTCTGTCATGCTATGCTATAGGAAACATGATTGATGGAGAAAACAACTGTATCCCATATCAATGGGTACTTTATTGGAAACCTCAATATAATTACCCTGCGAATATTTTCATTCTGTGACAATAAACATGCATTTATTTAGTACAATATCATTATATATTTTTGAAAATAGAATTTAAACATTCAGACATTTCGAGTTCCATACCTGCATGTGTTGCCTGTTTCTTTGAGTGGGACTTGGTCTGTGTTGGTAGAATTATTACCTAACAGCAAGTCGTGCACTTTCTTTGCCAGTTCTGAAATACCCGGAGTATGTCTGCAATAAGACATCAGTCAAGTGAATCAAAGATCAAACCATTCAGGCAGTATGACTCAGTGCACCTGTTTTCAGTGGACAGCCAGTTGACATTTACAGCCAGAAATTAAAAACCAGTTGTGAAGATGTCATCCATCTTCGATCAACAGGATCATGGTTTGTTAACCTTTACAGACCTGGATTTTTTTCAGAAATATGTATGCACGTTTTTAAACACTTGTGGTTTGATTATTATTAAGAATGTTCCCACATATGTACACATTTTTGGAAAGCGATAAAAGCACGAATGCTGGCATACCCCGGGGGTAGTTATTTCTGAAATGTTCTGATACATGTAGACCATTTCAGATGTACTGCACTTAAAACAGGATTTACTGTAAACATCATTGCTCAATGCTATGTCACTACAATTTGACTAGCATTCACTTAGAATGCAATTTTTATTAATGATGCAGTAAATAATATTCTACAACAGGCGTTATGAGCCTACTTTGATGCAACAGCCTGTAGCTGGTCGAGCATGCCAATGAAGTTCTTCATGTGACCTCTGTGGTCCGGCCATTCTGCCAGCCTGTGCAGCGTCTGAAACATCACAACATGAAATTATGAACTTACTTCCAGATAGAACTTGAGCAGGTGCTGTCTAACATATGTTATTTTGCATAATTTAAATATCATTTAAATTTCATATAAATCTTGGCAAAAAAATTTGAGCACTCTAAAGCCAGGACTTTCGTCTGGAGTCATGGAACCTATTCAATGCTGCCTACAACCATACCAGATGAAACTAATATACTTCCATATCAGGTCCAGTCAATCAAGGATTCGGAGAGTGCGCAAGGGATTGAAAGATGCAAACTCAACTACAACAGTGACAATGAGCTGTTTTTTTGTTTGTTTCTGCCCACTGATTAGTGGAGTACTCCATTGTAACAACAACTCGACTATGCTTTAGAAACTAAATTAGGAAACAGACATGTTATAATAATAAGAAGAAGAACATTTATATAGCGCCATAAATCTGGAAATATCCATTCGGAGGCGCTGTACATGAGTATGTAAACATGATAAAATATTTTTTTAAAAATATTAGTAATAAATAATAAATTAGCTAAAGATAATTATAAAAATAAATGGTATATTGATAATAAAATAATGAGTATGACATTATGTAAAATTAATGTAAAACATGTACAAGATAATAAATAGGTAAAATAAAAATTAAATAAACTGACAGGTGTCTATACTTCATATACAGCCCGGAATAGGTGGGTTATGTATATATACAATACAATACTGAACAAGATACCTACTTCAAGAGCACTGCTCACAATGCAAGTGTCACTGTTTGATAGCACCATCACAAGGCCACCCAGACACGTGTCATCCTACAACACAAGTTTGAAAAAGACTTAAATTTAAAAAGGTTTTGTAAGCATACATATTTGAAAGTGTGTGTGTGTGTGTGTGTGTGTGTGTGTGTGTGTGTGTGTGTGCACGTGCGTGTGTGTGTGACTGTGTGTGTATGTAGACTTCTTATTTCAGATGTTGATGGCCATATTGAATAAAACTTTATATTTAACTACTTTTCAATGTATTTGACAATTGTTTTATTTGAACCCTTATCTGATTGTGTCAGGTGATGCGTGTACCTAATAGTACTAAGGCTATATATGCTATATTTGCTCTCACCTTTACAAGCGCCTTTGATTTCAGTGGATCAGATGCCATCAATTTCATTACTTGAATTGCAGAACCAGAAATGCTGGATTCATCTGTCTGCGACATCTTCCTGGATCAGTGTAAACAGAATAGGTTAGATAACAAATTGGGGACGATTTTGTTTAGCTTTGTGTAGTGACATTTAAATCTGACGATACCTGTGCTAACTTTGACAAACCGCGCACGTAGATCAAGTTTATGCATCTGAAAACATAATACAGAATTAGTTACTGCGATAGCGACACTGAAACTATACATAAAAAAATTAATTTCACTATGTCAATGACACCAATGCATGCGTCTCGGATTGATTAGCAGAGACGGAGAGTGCGACTTATCAGTGACAGTGACGTCGAGCATTTGACGTGTTAATGTGATAATTACAGTTTGTAGCATAACGCTTGCGTTTTTCTGAAAGCATATAATAATTCATACATACACCTCTTTCCAGCAGCGACTATTATGTGCAGAAATTAAGAATGCAACTTTAAACGTGTCACGCTTTTTGTCAACAAATCATAAGCGTTTTGAATCAGGCGCTGCCAAAGCGTGTGTATTGGAGTTATGATTTCATTGGTCGGCGTGTCATCATCGTCGCCGCTGATTGGTTGATCTTGTCTTGCCAGGACTAAGGCGTAATCAACTTTGAGGGCAGCACACGTTTTCCAGTCGTTGATAAACTGTGCATCTGGTGAGTATTAAAATGCCACAATGAGTGAATTTGTGTGTTTTTGGTTTACATCTAAGTAACAAACATATGTGAAGTTAAGGGCACAGTAACCATTATAGTTAGACGCTGTGAAATGCGTTTTGTAGAAGCTTGTCTGTTGAGGACAGGCAACGATGTCTTATCAAATCGCTTCCATTTTATTTCACATATACACAAATTTGGCTCAAACTGGCTATGCTATGCTAGTTCTATTATTTTATATTAACACAAATAGTTCTCAAGGCTTAGCCGAGATCTCATCAGCATCAAAATCCAGACTGATGGACTCTGCTGATTAATCACGTATAATGCATGTATAACAACTAACACTTACGGGGGTCTTACCCTTACAGCCAGTTAACTATGCAAATTAATAACTTAACATGACATAATATGAATATTGTATGTAAATAATTAGGACCAACGTCAACTTTCTAACTTATAATTAAACTTATAGTATACTGACACTGTTAGTGTTACAGTCATGCAGACCTTGGATTTGACTAAATAAATTATAAACACAGCCAAAACTGAACAGCATCATGATCACTGTCAAATTCAAAGCTTGTAACTGAGTATGTCTTATATATTAACTGACACATTTACTTTTCCAGGGCCAGACAACATCCCAACGAGTTATGCTAAGTATTACTGTGTTGCACAACATGTGACCTGCATAACCGAAATCATCTGCTGCCACTTACAAGATGGCAGATTTACCAGTGTCAGGGTTGCTCATGCAAGTAGTTACCCTTGACCTCTGGCAAAGGGTATGTATATCATTCAGACACAATGTTGGGTAACGGTTTTTGCTAACTTTTTTTGAAGTGTATATACTTTGAATGTCATACATTGATACTGGTACAAAGAAGAAGGATATTATTATTTGTTTAAATTGTGATTTTTGGTTAATATTGTATTTTTAATTCCCACTTTACAGAAAAATTTAATTGCAAGATGGCAGCTTTGCAAAAACTATCTAGAGATGGTAATGACTAACACAATGTTGATCATTCTAATGTATCTATTCTGACTCTTGTTGCAGCCGCAAGCCGTGTGTGACGCAGTGACAAGACACACCTCTAATTTCTCTAAACAACGCCACTACCGCAACCTCATCAGGCTGATTGCTAGCAAGTTACCACTGAGACCTGCACGCAGGATATACTTCCAGGTTTGTATTGTGACGCATGTGTTTGTTCTTAACTGTTCTATCACAAACACACTATATTTGGACATTTAAAAACAATAAGTTCCTATAGATTCCACTCAATGTGTGGTGTCATTGTTGCGATTCATTTTCCTTGTTTACTGATGACAAAACCGACGTTCGTCTGCTGTATTTGTTTGTGTTGGAATCATAGCTTTATTTTGATAGACGTCCACTCCACCCATCGTTTGGACAGAGTGTGTTTTTAGAATGTTAAAAAATATGGTTGGGTGGTAAATATTTGAGGAACTTAAAAGCTTATTTTGTTTTGTCAGTTATGCTTTGAAAATGGGTATTACACTTGTGCATGTGTGGAATATTTTTATTTCTGGACATATAGACAGGGGTAGAAATAACTCCAGAATTTCTGGTAGTCAACAGGACTACTTAGTTGGGAAATCTGGTAGTCCTCAGATATATCTGGTAGTCATATGGCCCAGATTTAAGCAAAATAACATGACAAACACAACATTAGAAAACAATTCCCAAATTTTGTGGTAGTCCATCGGACTACTGCTGTCATCATCTTTTGTAGTCCGACCAAGTTTCTGGTAGTCCTCAGACTACCGGACTACCACTATTTCTACCCCTGATAGACACAGCTAGACTCTAGATAGAATGGCTTCTATGCACACACATTCAGACTCAAGTGTCTGCCGGGTCATTTTCAAACTAGCAAGCCAAAAGTGAGTGTGCATAAAGAAAATTTGGATAAATCACCAGTATTGAAGTTACGTTGCTGGAACCTAGAGTAATGTCGTCCATGTATATGACTGCCTTATAGAAAGACCTCATTGGACGCATCACAGAGTCGCCAGTGAAGGGCGACAGCAGCAGTCTGTCTGACTGTGGCGCCCTGTGGCACGCACCAACGCCTGTCACAATCGCAGATGTCGTCTGGCTCATCTACGAGGAAGGGGAGGCAGGTATACTGCTCAGGTAAGGGAGGCAGCATACTGCTCAGGTTTGGGGACTCATTGGGGAGGCTGGCATACTGCTCAGGTAAGGGAGGCAGGCATACTGCTCAGGTATGGGGAGGCAGGCATACTGTTAAAAGAAAACGTGGAGGCAGACATACTGTGCAGGCATACTGCTCATGTAGGATATGTAACCACGTCACCACGATCAATTAGTTTATTAAAATCTAAATACACAACAAAACTCCAACTGATCTTGAAAGATGGCATTTATAAGGATTTGTAGAGAATATATTTGTCGTGCCTCTTGGCAAAACAACATGGTTTACAGATTATTGTGCTAACGTTTACTTTTGTCTGCATGTGTATAATATAATATTAGTGAATGTCCCATTTACACCCACAGGGCACAGACCGCCCCCACTCGAGGGGTGACCAGGTCAGCCTCTATCCTGGCCGTCACCCGGTCAGCGGCTCGAGCCAAACGACAAATGATGGCCTCGTCCTTCTCCTCCCAGTCGTCCACCTCTCTTTCGTTTGGTCAGTCTTCATGCACCAACACCTCTGTGCCGGACGTCCCTTTGTCCGCGCTTATGCCAGCCAACTGCATTCAGACACCAGATGTCGCTGCGATGCGCAAGATCAGTGCCCTCGAGGATGAACTGAGTAAACTACGCGAGCAGATCGCTATGATAGTTATCAACCAGGAGCACGCGGGTGAGGAACGAAAAATGCATGCACAGTGCACACGCACACAGTAACGTTTTAATAATTTGTCCTAAGAATGTGAATGAAAACAAAATACTAGAATATTTGTTTAAAAAATGTAATACTTTGTCCTATGTAAATGAAAACACAATACATGTACTAGAATATCGGGAATAACAAAATCAAAGCAATTGGTTGCACAGACTGGCATTTTTGTAGATTGCAGTTCAGAAATGTTACCAATTCTGATCTTCACTCAGATTGACATTTTGTTGTGGTTGGTTCTTAAATCCACCATACAGGTATAAAATAACATGATGTTGTAATAAAACAGTGTACAGTCTGTACTTTTTTAAATGTTTATAGTTCCATCTGAACACTCTGATATTTCCCAAGTAACCAACAATAAAATGGTATTTCTATGGAAACTGTTGCCGTATGTCTGATTTCTTTGTTGTAGGGATTTCCCTGAGGCCAAACGGCAGCAGTACACCACTGACTAATTCACTCTCCGTGGCAACCCCAGTCAGCAACCCCCCTCCTGTCGGCCACCCTCCCCCGCCACCCCCTCCCCCACCCTGTGGGTTGCCACCACCTCCCCCGCCTCCCCCCCCACCCATGCCATCCCTTCTCTCCACCCCCCGGATACCCTTGAGTGACATCATCAAGAAGGTAACAGGGATAGCTGCACTGTACATCGTGACAACAGATAGAATGAAAGTTTATTCAGAACATTGCCAACAATAAACACAGGACAAACAAGCATATTCAACTACAATATTACAAGTTAGCATATACAATGTTTGAAAGGGGTAAATTAGAAGTCAGTGATACATATATAAATATGGTTACAACAATTTATATAATGTAATGGAACATATATTAATATTCAGAAGTTAAAGTGTATATATGATTGGTAACCAGCTTTACACATATTACTTTTCTCAGTGGCATAATTATATTTATTAATGGACCAAAACCAGATATTTCTTTAAAATTATTTTGCAATATACAAGAATAAATAATATAAAGCATTATAATTAATTATGATTTTGTATTGTGTTACATTATCAGGGTGTCCGATTGTCAAGCATATAATTAACATTTATTATGGTGATGCATATTAATATTACTAATATTTGATTAATTCATGTTTTCTGCTATGCATTATAGCACATGCATATTATTTTTACAAAACTAAGTGGTTTTTATGGTAACAAAATATTGGGTACAGTATATATGATATCTAGTGAGTAATTTCTTGATCTTATTTTGGAATATATATATAGTTGTATATATCAACACTACATTTTATATAGATATAATTTTATATAAAAAATTACACATTTCATTTAGATCATATCTTTATGAAATCACAATGCGATGGCAGCATCAATTAAACAGAAGGGTGATAAGTGACGATTCATTGCCAACTGTGAAGCAAATGCTTGGTTAAGTGTGTTTATGATGACATGTGAAATTGTGTCTGGTTGCAGAATAAGGACAAGGTGGCCGCTCAGGGTACGACTAAGACCAACAGTCGACCAGACATGGCCCAAGTGCTGAAGGGTCTAACTTCTGTTAAACTTCGATCCGTTGCTAGGTAAAACATTTACATAGTTTTTACTTGGGTTATGTGTTATGTGTACTTTTTAAATTTTATTTCATTTTACTACACATCGTTTATTGGTTATTTAAACAGCATGTTTAATAATTATGGAATGTTGTGGTAACTACTTGCTGTCATTCCACACAAAAATGCAATCTTAGTCTAAATTCATGACATCGTGTACATTTTTATGTCTCAAGTGAAGGATACAGAGACATTGTGCAGTATATGGGTGCGAGGTAGTAACACTTGCCCTCACTTGGTTTGGCCATGTTGATTCAAAGATGTAGCTATGAATGTGTGAAATTCTAAATCATTTAAGTCGCATCCGCAGGTGGTTTAATGAGAGCATTTTTTCTCAAAATCATTGAAATACTGATTTGGTCATTAGATCGGGTAACTATCTGCAAAAATGAACTAGTATGTTACAGAACTAGAAGTATGTTAAAAAGTTACATATGTGTTTTTAATGAAATCACTCCAACTCCCATTAGCACTCGTACAAACTCAGTAAGATGTGTTCTAAAGACACTAACTCAGAGACATCCAATGTAAAGCAAATATTCCTGTAGAATAGGAAATACTGAGATTTAAAATGATGTGTCAGGCATTAAAAATGACAATACCAACCCCACGAATGACCCCCAAAAAAAATTATGTAGTATTGTGTAATTAGCATCTTTGCTCTATTATTAGTACAACTCACAGTATGCCAGATTCACTTTTATCAACTTATAAAATCCATTTTGTTATAAGTGGTGTCTTAGCGTAATGACAACGGTGACGTGGCAAGCCAAATTTTGAAGAATGTTTCCCCAAGCTTGAATATTTTGGTGGGCTTGTCCTTGTCATTCTCAACGCCTCATGTAACACACTATCATCCTCTAGATGGTACCACATATGACTCAGACTTATCTAGCACAGTTATGGGGTTTAACCACAGTACTTCTCCAGTTTTTACTATTGTGCATGTACAAATATCTTGGACATTCCATGCTTCAGATCACCAGGTGGCACTCCGATTCGTGAGAAGCCGAGGTCTGACGACCCTGCGTCGCTGATTGCCCAGGCTCTCAAGAAGAAGTTTGCTCTCAGTCGCATGGAGTGTAGTCCTGATCAAGGCAAGGAGAACGCAGCAAGTGGCTTCTCGCCTTCCCCAAGACATCAGAAGTTCTCGCCTAGATGTACACCGGTGTGTATGTTCTTTCTAGGGTAACTTTGTTTTAAGTGCATGTCTAGTTGTTTACAAATTGTGGGGTTTTGGGGGTATAGTTCAATGTTGTATGCCAAATGCAGACCACAAAATTTCAGTAAACATTTCTGTCATGTGGTTTCTTTGAAACAATTGTGAAAAACAATGTTTTCATAAATTTATTTTCTTTATTAATTAATATATATAATTTTGATGTGGGTATTGTTCTGAAAAGTAAAGTAATTGCCAGTTTTCATGTGAACTTTGCCAATTTGCATTAAAATAGTAGACGAATATATTTATTTCTGGAAACAAGCATGTAACAAATTTCATTAATTATAAAAATTTATATTAGAAATCATTCCATATTAAGAAATGTGTTAAATTTATGCACATATGCTTTATTGTAGCCGTCCAACATTTGTAAAAAGCTCCCCATCACTTTAATAACAATATCGTGAAATTGTACTCGTGCTCTACAAAAATAAAGAAGTTTTATTATAAATTGTTTTTCCAGGTAAATTCTTCCTTTCTGTCACTTCTGAGTCAGGTTTTTAAATGCACATTTTTAATACTAATAGTAAAAAAAATTGTTTTTGTTGCAGCCAGGACCACACCTACTCAAGTCGAGCAGAGCCAAGTTAAAGCGATACAAGACGAGTCCCTTTACTGTTGTCAATGTGTAGGGTACAACCCACGACAATGCGTTCATTATACAACCAAGACAATCTCTGTGATACCTGTGGCACCTTGTAAGGAACATGGACATACATGCAACCATTACAAGTTATTATAAGTTGACGCACTGCACTAATGTGAGCATCAAGACATCGCATAGAATGTCTCTTCCCCTATGCGTGTCCGTATGTATGTGAGGCTAGCACAACAATTGTTGCAAGTGTTCTTAAAGGGGTTCTCACATTTATTATATAAACACATTTATGTATCAGCTAGGTGCTCAAATAACACAAGTTATGCACTGATTTGCAAGACAAAACGTTGCAGAAAACGTACTTATGTGAAATTATCATGTTTTGATACAGTACACATTGAATGCATAAATATTATAAGCTTAAAAAGAATCCCTTAAAAGCAGGTTTTGCTTGCAGAACACTTAAAATACCGTGTAGAAATGGCTGTGTTTCAAAAAATTCTTGTCACAAAATGTTTGAGTGGAAGAGATCTTAATATTTGTTTGTATGATGATTTTGTGTAGCACAGCATAAGCTGTGTTGTTTATGCTGCTTCCACTTCTTATATGATGTTCCACTTCTTATATGATGTGCCATTTAAGTGTGAAATAATAAGATGCTAAGAATACTAACATTTGTACGTCACTATTTAGTCAAGCTGTGTGCTATGCTATTTTAATTGCTTTACTGCCTGTTTTCTGTCAATTTGTTATATTATGTACTGTGTAGATACTTCAAATATTGCATAAGTAAATATATATTATTGTAATTAAGATGTGATGTTTATGCTTGTTTTTGGTGTATGTATGCGTCCGCTTCGGTGTTCTCTTCTACTTCATCTTCTGCATCCACTTCTGTATCATCTTCTGCTCCATCTTCTGCATTGTCTTCTCTGTCCTTGTTTGGTTCTATTCTGTATCCTCTTCTGCGTCAGCTTTTGGGTCCTCTTCTGGGTCATAGCCGCCGAAACAGAAACATCCGTTAAAAAACATGTGTTAAACATTAAGAATTAATGACATACAGGTTGATCGATGTATCTTAAACACACAGGTACACATATAACATGGGATTACAGATCTACAACTTCTATTATATGCTGGATTGGGGAGCCTTCACTCGGGGGGAGGGGATGCACGTGAGTAGCGTGTCGTAGACTAACGTAATGGAAAACCCGGAGAAATTGTACTAGTCCATCTCGAAGGACAGTTCATTTTAATGGGGCCCGTCAAACTTGCAAGGCAGCTCAACTAGAAGAAAAACTGATCTTAAACCTCCGCTGCTTTGTGGCTATACCTACTCATAGGAAAGGTTTCGGAAGTAAATCCTGAGGAATAATCTGGAGTTGGAGTCCCAAAGACAGTTCAGTGTTGACGTCAATGTTCTGGCAACTCCTGTGACGGTACTACACGGTATAGTACCAAACTGTATCGACTCGTGTCCTTTGAATTCATCGGCTGCACAGAAAGGGGACAACAGGACGCCAAGTCTCTAGCCGCCCAGTGTCAACCCTATGTGCACTACAGCGGTACAATCTCATTCCCGCATTAGTCTGGTCAGTCACATACAACGGCACCGAGCAGTGAAATTATATAAATGTCAACAGACAAAGTCACTGCAGAAATATTATATTGGCTTAGCGAACTGTTGATATTGGAGTTTTTGTTCAATCACGTTTAGGGCACAGGCGCTAGCACAATTTGTATTTGCGGGGAACCGTAACTTCAGCACGATTCCGCCAACTCGAAAGACGGGGTGGGTGACGACCGGACGTGTAGATGAATTGAACAATTCTTACCGACGTTCACAAGAATACTTGTTTTCACATACAAACATGCATGCACAAACACACGTGCACACTACATTCCCGATAACTGCAATTTTGCAGAAGGCTGCCAAACACACACCACCCCATCCACATATATATATATTATGGTGTTTTGCATAAAGCTACCTTCTTACAAGAAACTGATGAATATAGTTAAATTTTAGTGTGCATCACAAACCTGACATCTTGGCAATTCCTTCTGCTGTTGTACACCAAACATGGTGGTTCATCTTTGCTCAGTGAAACCATAATTCATTTAAATATTTCTTCAATCAAACGTAATATATTCTCCCTACAAATATGAAACAAAACGGGCATCAAATCGTTACTTCATTACACACACACATGCATGCATGCACGCATACGCACATAGGATACAATGAATGCACAACAATATTATTTTTATATAACTTTAAAAAGCTGTTTACAATGCCATACATTTATGAATGCATGCCTTTTAAGATTGTTCCAAACTACCTAAGGTGGCTTGGAACAATACAAAACATGATAATTTTGAGACTGTATACATAAGTTGGGACATTCATAATTTGATTATTCATAGACAGGGTAAAAGTGGTATGAATTTTATATGGCACCACTTTGTCGATCATTGCTTGGGCCATGGACAACCTGTCAAGTCAACCTTGGGTCTTTGGTCCCTGAGAGGAAGTACATCTAGGAGTAATAACACAACAAACACAGTATATATTTATATTATAATACACAAGTAAAGTAATCAGGCTCCATGCTAACATCAACTACAGTCCACATCTGAGGTTGACGATTATACATTTAAATGTACTACCTACTCGCATAGACGATTTAATTAATATGGTGATACTGACTATAAAGATAATACACCATTTTATTATACGATGTTGAATTTGTACAACCTTATTAATGCCAGTTGAGTACAGTCACACTCATACATAACATATAGACGTCATAGTAGTTTGTTTTGTTTTACTCATTTACTGTCTTTGCAGACTTTGGACCGGTTTTGCCTGTGAATGTGCTCGGACATTGAAACTAGAATAAAAATCTGCTTTCACATCAATTCCAGAATTGGAATCATCTTGAATCCTAAGCTATAACTATAGCCGAAAGTGTGATCTTCAACCCACTTCTAAGACCAAGTCTTTTCTATCTGGGAAAGTGTTCAAGTTTTGAGTTGACGTTTCTTGCCCTGCCCCTTGCGACGTTTGTCATGTGCTGGCCTGGACGACGCCGTTTACCTGCTGTAGACGTAGTCTTTCACTTCATTTTTCAGTACCGAATTAACAACTGACGAACTATCACTATCAATACACTGCTGCCACAAGGTGTGTATTCTCCCTTCCTGCAGAAGTATGTTCCGCAGATCGTTTATATTTCGCCAAATCTCTGTGTTCTCACCAAAGTAGATGTCGTCTGCTACCCGGAAAGCACGACGTGTAGGTGTGTGTATGTGTCGCCCTCTACTGCAATTGTGCCTGTTATTTTGCGAGGCGTCGTGAGATGACGGAAATTAAATGTAATCATCGTTGGCTAAACGATGTGCTCTTTTTGTCGAATCCGGACCCAGTTCAATTTCGCCGTTATAAATAGGCCCTGCAATTTTACTAAACATTTAAACGTCGGTTTGTTAACTCTATCATTCAACACCATCATAGGCATTGACAGCTTCATTCCTTCAACCCTGAAAAGCATCAAAATAAATATTTAGTATCTGCACGGCTCATTTTTAACAGAGCTC
Organism: Ridgeia piscesae; assembly: GCA_025642075.2. NCBI lineage: Eukaryota > Metazoa > Annelida > Polychaeta > Sabellida > Siboglinidae > Ridgeia > Ridgeia piscesae. The sequence continues at coordinate 72,135 of JAODUO010000432.1, forward strand.
CTTATTTATTCATCCATAACTCTATTAAAATAATAAATGCCAAATGCGTGCAAATAAATAGTTTGAAAGTTGCCTTTGATGAAGTGCTACAGACAAAAAACCTCGTAAAACTAAGACACCTGTGAACTTAATATCCGTGCGTCCTATTTGAATTGTGTTGAGCGATTTTGGCGTTACGGTCGGGTCAGAACGTGCATCATAGATATAAACATAGATTCAAGATGATGCATGTAGTTTAGAGTACACAGTTACTTTTTCAAGTCACCACGAAATATAGACAGCAAGTGTGTGTATGAGTTATACTAACATTTGTAGTTATTGTTGGTCAATCACATTGATTGATTATTGTACAGTTTCATATGATATTAAACATCGTAATATTATATGTCCATCCTTATGCCTATTTCATCAATGTATTATAGTGTATTAATGCATGAACCAGTAAATTGTGTGTACGTTTATAAGTTCACGCTCATATGGAAGCCACAACCCATCTGCTATATATGCACTTATATAGCCAGGATTTCTGATAGGATCCACTAAAATTGTGTTTTGGTCGCCAGTGGTGCCAATTCAACACTACCAATTTGGGCGTGTATCAAGACACTGTTATAGGTGAAGATGTCAGTTAACATATTATTTTCACACATCAAGTTAACCTACACTCGATGGCACCCCCTGAAGACTTCAGCCGAAGATAGTGTCACTAAAATCTAAACTCTAATAAAACACATGCCGTTCATTGGTTGTGTGTTGCAAGTGATGTGTACGGTGACGTAACATGTCATCGGCATGACAATAAATATTTGCAGACAACAAGAGCAGGTAAAAGGAAATATTTGTTTATTGTTCACTGTACATGTTGCAGCCGTGAATAATTATAATGACAAAGTGACAGTACATCAATTTTTGTGTAGATTCACATAACAGGTCGACAGTAAGGAGTAAGAAAAAAATCTGAAAAAACATAATCCCTTACTGTTTTGGGAAATATTGATTTGCTACAGTATGAAGCGTAACTACACTGTGCAGATCTATCATGAAAAAGGTTATTGTGTGCACATAGAATGAGATGAAATCACTCTGTTTTAGCAATGTGTTCTGGAATGAAACCATTAATAATAATTTTTGAATAGCAGTAACTTCCGGATTCAACAAAAGTGTCAAAATCATGTCTTTCTGGATGTGTTTTAGGAACATTAAATTCTGTTTACAAATTATATGCTCGGGTATTTCTGTGAGCCCCGACTTCGTGGACCCTAGGAACGTTCCTACAGTCCCTGGTAGTTAATCTGTAACTGTATATATCTATATGTGTATTAGGAACTATACACATGCAACATTTAATTAATTCTTATGGATGCAATGGACAAACTGTTTACGGTAAGTAATCCACGATAAAGTAATTATTGTATGGGGTGGACGTGTCGTTTAGACATGATCTTAACGTAAGCAGAATTTTTTTGCGCGATCGCTCTTTAAAAGACGGTAACATATCGCACGTGACAGCTCGCGCGGAAATGACGTCAACATTGGTTTCCAGTATCCACCGCGAACGATCGAGGAGGCTATGGGCGCAGTATTCGGGAAGTAACGTACTGGTGTTCGATCATAACATGAGAACGAGCCTGCATTCAGTTGACAGGTAGGTCTGTTGAAATTATAGCAATACTTAAAGCGTGCTCAACTGCGAAAATGTACGCCGTACAACCTTTCAAGTTGTTTGCTGTTGCGACAATATGCACGGCGACGCTGAATAGTTCCGAGAGCGGACAAATCTAAGCACATAGCTTCGCGAACAAAGATTCATGAATGAGGAAGTCCACGTCTGGTGCAGACTCGCTGATGCCTGATAGCTGATGAAACATATCCGAGATAGACACATCTTTCCACAGCGGCTGCACGTCACGGTCTGTTCAGCGGTGGTGTCAGAAGGGTCCCGGTTTTCCGCCTTCTCCTTTTGTCCTCCATGGTGGCCCTTCGTCTGGTTTTAAAGGAAGAGGTGCGTCGCCAGTTCATGCGATTTGTTGATTGTGTTGTCCACTGACCATGCAAGTGGCGATGGACATTTTCAAAGTGTCTTTGTATCTTTTCCGAGGTGTCCCTCTGTCACGATGGCCATATATCGTGATCTTTGATAGGCGATGGTTTTCTATCCCGGAGACACGTCCTGTCCAGCGATGCTGTGTTTTGACGGGCATGGCTTCAATGCTGGTAAACGTAGCCACTTGAAGGACCTCGGTGTTGGTGACGAAATCACTCTAATGGATGTTTAGGATGGTACGTAGGCAGCGCTGATGGTAATGCTCGATGAGACGGAGGTGGCGACGATAGATGCCCAGGACTCAGCACCATGCAGGAGAGTGGTCAGCACAGCAGCTTTGTAGACATTGGTCTTCTTGTTGTTCCAGACACATTTGTATATCTACCAAAGGCGCTGTTTACCTTGGCCAGTCTATTTTGGCAATCAGATGTGATAACGCATCCTAAGTCGCTGAACTGGTGGACTGCTTTCAGTTCTGACTGTTCGATGGTTATGTCTGGTAGGTGGTAATTGTGGCGCGAGCTGATGGTGGATACTTTAGTCTTCTTCAGATCTACTTCAAGTCCGAAGAGCTGAGCGGCTCCTGCGAAGCAAGATGTTACTCGCTACATGGTCGAGTCGTCATGGGCAACAGGGACAGCATCGTCAGCGAACAGGAGCTCCATGGTCAGTTTCTCGTTGGTCTCTGTGTGGGCTTACGTTGAACAGGCTGCCATCTATACGAAAACGAATGTAAACACCATCCTCGTCATCAAGGTCTTCTGTGACATGTTGTAGCATCATACTAAAGAATAGCGTGAATATCGTTGGAGCAAGAAGGCAGCCCTGTTTCACGCGATTTGTGATTTTGAGGGGCCTATAAACTTTGGTTGATAGCCTAGGTCTCCAAGAATGTTTAAAGTCCTTTTCTGCTCACGGTGTCAAAGGCTTTTGTTAGGTCTACAAAGGTGATGAACACTCCTTTGTTTTGCGCCCGGCACTTCTCTTGAATCAGTCTCAGCGCAAACACCATGCCACTGGCTCCCCGGTTGGTCCTAAACATACATTGGCTACATTGTTCTGCTGCAATAGTATATACAAGCCTGTTCACTAATACTCTAGCTAATATTTTGCGGGCGATGGCGAGACGGGATATCCCGCGGTAGTTGGCGCAGTCAGACTTTTCCCCTTTGTTCTTGTGCAGGGAGATGATGACCGCGTCACGGAGATCTTGTGGGAGTTTTCTCTGCTCCCAGCAGCAGACGAAGAATTCGTGGAATTTGATATTGAGTGTTGGTCCACCATTTTTCCAAACTTCTGGTTGGATGCCATAAATTCACCCAACTGTTGTTGTTGGTTTCATCACTCAGTAATATCACAAAGATAAATAAATAGCAACTAATGTAAAATTACTTACTAATTCAGCGTTTTTAAATTTGCATTTCGATAATATGACGTCACGGTCACGAAAGGCTGCATCGCATCACGAACCGCGATTTATTCTCATTATATGACTTCCGGTTGCCATTTTACTTCTAGCGTGCATTTTGTTCTCATTACTATTTCTAATATAATAAAACAATAATAATACAGACGCCCTCTCCATTTCCCATCATGATGCATATAATAATGTTCGTCCGTCATGAAATTCCGTCTCGGAAATGAGTCCGGGAAAGGTTGGTCAAGCCAGTTCGTGTCTTGAAGTTCCGGACGCAGTATTGGTACGGATACGCAGGTACAAGAAGCGCTGTTTTTACACTTCTCAAAGACGTCACTAATTTAACTGATCTCAAACACGATGGAGCAGAAGAGGATGCAGAAGGGGACATAGAACAAGAAGAGGACCCAGAAAGGACGCAGAAGCGGACGCAGAAGATGGAGCAGAAGAGGACGCAGAAGGGGACATAGAACGAAGAGGACCCAGAAGAGGACGCAGAAGCGGACGCAGAAGATGGAGCAGAAGAGGACGCAAAGGGGACAGAACAAGAAGAGGACCCAGAAGAGGACGCTGAAGCGGACGCATAAGATGGAGCAGAAGTGGACGCTGAAGGGGACACAGAACAAGAAGAGGACCCAGAAGAGGACGCAGAAGCGGACGCAGAAGACGGCTCAGCAGAAGGCCGCAAAAGGGGACACAGAACAAGAAGAGGACCCAGAAGAGGACGCAGAAGCGGACGCAGAAGATGGATCAGAAGAGGACGCAAAAGGGGACATAGAACCAGAAGAGGACCCAGAAGAGGACTCAGAAGCGGACGCAGAAGATGGAACACAAGAGGACGTAGAAGGGGACACAGAACAAAAAGAGGACCAGAAGAGGACGCAGAAGCGGACGCAGAAGATGGATCAGAAGAGGACGCAGAAGGGGACATAGAACTAGAAGAGGACCAGAAGAGGACGCAGAAGCGGACGCAGAAGATGGAGCAGAAGAGGACGCAGAAGGGGACATAGAACAAGAAGAGGACCCAGAAGAGGACGCAGAAGCGGACGCAGAAGATGGAGCAGAAGAGGACGCAGAAGGGGACATAGAACAAGAAGATGACCCAGAAGAGGACACAGAAGCGGACGCAGAAGATGGAGCAGAAGAGGACGCAGAAGGGGACATAGAACAAGAAGAGGACCCAGAAGAGGACACAGAAGAGGACCCAGAAGAGGACGCAGAAGCGGACGCAGAAGATGGAGCACAAGAGGACGCAGAAGGGGACACAGAACAAGAAGAGGACCAGAAGAGGACGCAGAAGCGGACGCAGACGATGGAGCAGAAGAGGACACAGAAGGGGACATAGAACCAGAAGAGGACGCAGAAGCGGACGCAGAATATGGAGCACAAGAGGACGCAGAAAGGGACATAGAACAAGAAGAGGACCCAGAAGAGGACGCATAAGATGGAACATAAGAGGACGCAGAAGGGGACACAGAACAAGAAGAGGACCCAGAAGAGGACGCAGAAGCGGACGCAGAAGATGGAGCAGAAGAGGACGCAGAAGGGGACACAGAACAAGAAGAGGATCCAGAAGAGGACGCAGAAGCGGACGCAGAAGATGGAGCAGAAGAGGACGCAGAAGGGGACACAGAACAAGAAGAGGATGAAGAGACGCAGAAGCGGACGCAGAAGATGGAGCAAAGAGGACGCAGAAGGGGACATAGAACAGAAGAGACCAGAAGAGGACGCAGAAGCGGACGCAGAAGATGGAGCAGAAGAGGACGCAGAAGGGGACATAGAACAAGAAGAGGACCCAGAAGAGGACGCAGAAGCGGACGCCGAAGATAGAGCAGAAGAGGACGCAGAAGGGGACATAGAATAAGAAGAGGACCCAGAAGAGGACACAGAAGCGGACGCAGAAGATGTAGCAGAAGGGGACGCAGAAGGGGACATAGAACAAGAAGAGGACCCAGAAGAGGACGCAGAAGATGGATCAGAAGAGGACGCAGAAGGGGACATAGAACTAGAAGAGGACCCAGAAGAGGACGCAGAAGCGGACGCAGAAGATGGAGCAGGAGGACGCAGAAGGGGACATAGAATGAAGAGGCCCCAGAAAAAGGACGCAGAAGCGGACGCAAAAAGATGGAGCAGAAGAGGACGCAGAAGGGGACATAGAACAAGAAGATGACACAGAAGAGGACACAGAAGCGGACGCAGAAGCGGACGCAGAAGGGGACATAGAACAAGAAGAGGACCCAGAAGAGGACGCAGAAGCGGACGCAGAAGATGGAGCAGAAGAGGACGCAGAAGGGGACATAGAACTAGAAGAGGACGCAGAAGCGGACACAGTAGATGGAGCAGGAGAGGACGCAGAAGGGGACATAGAACAAGAAGAGGACCCAGAAGAGGACGCAGAAGCGGACGCAGAAGATGGAGCAGAAGGGGACAGAGAACAAGAAGAGGACGCACAAGCGGACGCAGAAGATGGAGCAGAAGAGGACGCAGAAGGGGACACAGGACAAGAAGAGGACCCAGAAGAGAACGCAGAAGCGGACGCGAAGATGGAGCAGAAGAGGACGCAGAAGGGGACATAGAACAAGAAGAGGACCCAGAAGAGGACGCAGAAGCGGACGCAGAAGATGGAGCAGAAGGGGACAGAGAACAAGAAGAGGACGCAGAAGCGGACGCAGAAGATGGAGCAGAAGACGACGCAGAAGGGGACACAGGACAAGAAGAGGACCCAGAAGAGGACGCAGAAGCGGACGCAGAAGATGGAGCAGAAGAGGACGCAGAAGGGGACACAGAACATGAAGAGGACCCAGAAGAGGACACAGAAGCGGACGCAGAAGATGGAGCAGAAGTGGACGCAGAAGGGGACACAGAACAAGAAGAGGACCCAGAAGAGGACGCAGAACAAGAAGAGGACCCAGAAGAGGATGCAGAAGCGGACGCAGAAGATGGAGCAGAAGAGGACGCAGAAGGGGACACAGAACAAGAAGAGGATCCAGAAGAGGACGCAGAAGCGGACGCAGAAGATGTAGCAGAAGAGGTCGCAGAAGGGGACACAGAACAAGAAGAGGATCCAGAAGAGGACGCAGAAGCGGACGCAGAAGATGGAGCAAAAGAGGACGCAGAAGGGGACATAAAACAAGAAGAGACCCAGAATGGGACGCAGAAGCGGACGCAGAAGATGGAGCAGAAGAGGACGCAGAAGGGGACATAGAACAAGAAGAGGACCCAGAAGAGGACGCAGAAGCGGACGCCGAAGATGGAGCAGAAGAGGACGCAGAAGGGGACATAGAATAAGAAGAGGACCCAGAAGAGGACACAGAAGCGGACGCAGAAGATGGAGCAGAAGGGACGCAGAAGGGGACATAGAACAAGAAGAGGACCCAGAAGAGGACGCAGAAGCGGACGCAGAAGATGGATCAGAAGAGGCCGCAGAAGGGGACATAGAACTAGAAGAGGACCCAGAAGAGGACGCAGAAGATGGAGCAGAAGAGGACGCAGAAGGGGACATAGAACAAGAAGAGGACCCAGAAGAGGACGCAGAAGCGGACGCAGAAGATGGAGCAGAAGAAGCAAAAGGGACAAGAACAAGAAGAGGACCCAGAAGAGGACCAGAAGCGGAGCAGAAGAGGACGCAGAAGGGGACATAGAACAAGAAGAGGACCCAGAAGAGGACGCAGAAGCGGACGCAGAAGATGGAGCAGAAGAGGACGCAGAAGGGGACATAGAACTAGAAGAGGACGCAGAAGCGGACACGGTAGATGGAGCAGGAGAGGACGCAGAAGGGGACATAGAACAAGAAGTGGACCCAGAAGAGGACGCAGAAGCGGATGCAGAAGATGGAGCAGAAGGGGACAGAGAACAAGAAGAAGTCGCAGAAGCGGACGCAGAAGATGGAGCAGGAGAGGACGCAGAAGGGGACATAGAACAAGAAGAGGACCCAGAAGAGGACGCAGAAGCGGACGCAGAAGATGGAGCAGAAGAGGACGCAGAAGGGGACATAGAACTAGAAGAGGACGCAGAAGCGGACACAGTAGATGGAGCAGGAGAGGACGCAGAAGGGGACATAGAACAAGAAGAGGACCCAGAAGAGGACGCAGAAGCGGACGCAGAAGATGGAGCAGAAGGGGACAGAGAAAGAAAAAGGACGCAGAAGCGGACGCAGAAGATGGAGCAGAAGAGGACAAAGAAGGGGACACAGGACAAGAAGAGGACCCAGAAGAGGACGCAGAAGCGGACGCAGAAGCGGACGCAGAAGATGGAGCAGAAGAGGACGCAGAAGGGGACACAGAACATGAAGAGGACCCAGAAGAGGACACAGAAGCGGACGCAGAAGATGGAGCAGAAGTGGACGCAGAAGGGGACATAGAACAAGAAGAGGACCCAGAAGAGGACGCAGAACAAGAAGAGGACCCAGAAGAGGACGCAGAACAAGAAGAGGACCCAGAAGAGGACGCAGAAGCGGACGCAGACGCACAAGGGTACACAGAACAAGAAGAGGACACAGAAGAGGACGCAGAAGCGGACGCAGAAGATGGAGCAGAAGTGGACGCAGAAGGGGACATAGAACAAGAAGAGGACCCAAAAGAGGACGCAGAAGCGGACGCAGAAGATGGAGCAGAAGTGGACGCAGAAGGGGACATAGAACAAGAAGAGGACCCAGAAGAGGAAGCAGAAGCGGACGCAGAAGATGGAGCAGAAGAGGACGCAGAAGGGGACATAGAACACGAAGAGGACTCAGAAGAGGACGCAGAAGCGGACGCAGTAGCGGACGCAGAAGATGGAGCAGAAGAGGACGCATCGCTAACAAAGTTCACTTTTCAACTTTAAACGCGTTCTTGCACACAGGTCCACATATATAACATAAATACCATTTTAACGTAGTGCGACATTCTACTTCAGAAACCCGTTATTTCTTCCTATGCTTCTCGTTAAGACAAATCCGGCAGGTTACATACAGTTTATATGCCAATTTGCTATCTTACCTAAGCCAATAATACTGGTTAATTTCGTAGTTGTTTTATTCCGTCATGGTGTGATCTTGGTACGCAAGATAACTTCAACGGGACCCCTGGATCCATAGGGCACGTGTACCAGTTGCCGTTGTGACAGGGGAAGAACAGTAGTTATCCGTGACCAGTTTGCTTGCTGTAAATAGATAGGAAAGCGACATTATCACCAGTTTATCACAAACGGAGGCGACAACATTGTTGAAATCTGAGTTTCGGTTCTCGAATTGTTGCTATCATTGATTTCGATAATTGTAAATAATCTGCTCAATTACGAAGTCTGCTCAAATACGAAATCTGCTCAAATAAGCACTCACTAACATGTTTTATTATAATTACGCACCCTGGTGCTAATGTAATTAGCCATAAGTACTCCTGGCGCGCGAGGATAAAAATTACCACAAGCTACGTTAGAGTTAATAGCTATGACTACGTTGGCCTCAATTAGATAGGCGCCGTGAGGTGGCAGCACTTTCAACCACTCGCAACGGCGAATTTGCGAGGCCGAGCAAGACTCCAAGAGTCGGTTAAGCGACATTAAACCAACATGTACATTAGTTGATCTGATGTCATGATGATGCTCATTATGACGTAAACGTCTTGGTATAAACAGCGCTTGTATCGCATATGCTATCTTGTGCTATGGCCAAAAGTGCCGAACGATTGTGGGCGATATTAAGGGAATGTATAGACGTAACCGCGACAACACCATAACTTGGCATAAGCACCTCAGTTTAGGCCTAATCATATAACTCCTATAGCAAGAGTCAGGCATTAAAACAAATCTGTCTTACTAAGAGTCTTACGCAGTTAAATCTCTTACCTGTCCTGCCCTGGTCTAGCCAGATGTCGCTGTAAGTACTTTCATAAATAAATATGAGTAGGACCACTAGGGGGGTCTATTTATTTGTTCGGCCTTATTTATTTATACGAATATTCAGTCAGTGTCATAACAGTTATTTCTTTGCCTATAATGTATTAATGTCAAGTAGATTATTGCGCCAATTGAAAAAAACTATTGGGCAAATGCCCTGCATGCAGAAATTAATTAAATCTTAAAAATAGTGCGTAAAAATAAAATAAGTACTTTCTGATTCTCCAACTCAGTCGCGTGACAAATGTAGACAATGGGATAACACAATGAACAACTTAGTCACTGAAGATAGTCGCAATGGCACAGAATCACACAAGTGGTGTAGTGGTAGCAGTTGCATCATCTACGAACACTGGCAGGAATCCTACAATATTGGAAGACCAAGTTATTTCTGAACCAATTCTTCCAGCCAAGCCAGAAGCTCCTATGAGCTCCGACTGTTGCGGCAATGGCTGCTTGGTGTGTGTATTCGACATTTACGAGCAGGAACTTGTACTCTGGAAGAAGGAATGTGAACAAATCAGGAACGGAGAGCTTGCAGGCCAAACTAACACACAGGTAATGTGTTAAAGGTTGTTAATTAATTAGCAGAACACATATATAGAAGAAATACTGAACAGTTAAGATATAGTTTCATTAAAGTGTGTATTTCTACTATTTCATATCTCTGTGAATGTAATAACAGTTTGTAATATGTTTTATGTCCATTGCACAAACTGTGATAGCGCTGTAACTAAGCACACACAGTTTGTTGTATATATATATATATATATATATATATATATATACACATACACACACATGATATGTGTGTGTACAGACAATAAACTGTGTGATATCACAGTTTTTGCAATGGACATAATAACATTGTTTATGTTAATAATATATATATAACTGTATATATATATATATATATACATATATATATATATATATGTATATATATATATATGTACTATATATATATATATACCTGTATATATATATATGTACATATATATATATATGATATAATATATATTATATATATATATATGATATATATATATATATATATATGTACTATATATATATATCATAGTGCTACCATCAGTATACACACACACACACACACACACACACACACACACACACACACACACAACACACACACACACACACACACACACACACACACACACACACACTGTAGTTATTTAATATGCAATACTAAGATTCTCAAAACATTACGCTTGTCTTGTTTTTCAGTCTGTTTATTGATGTTGTCTTTCTCTAGTGTTCAACCCTTCATGCTGAAGAATACCACACATTCAAGATTACTGACATAACAAAAGAAACGGATACATGTTTTAAATACAAGTTTAGTCTCCCCCACCACCAGTGCTTACACTACAGTCCTGGACAGCATCTCATTCTAAGGTAACCTTTAAAGATGCACTGTCTAATAGTAGATAACTGAACATTGTTCAGAATATATTTCACAGGAATTGTAATGAATACATATAGTGATTGTTTTCACTGTAAAATAGTTATGTTAACTAAACTATTATTGTAAGTTTGAGCGTCCTAATAAATGTTTCAATGAACTGCAGTGTTTAAATGTTTTTGAGATTTGAATGATTCAAGTTGAATTGTTTACATACTGAACAACAAGACAGCCGTGTTGTTATTATTATTATTACCACGAATTAGAACTATACTTGTTTTGTTCATTGTTCATGCTTTTTAAAGGGGGGTTGAAATGCTTGCACAACCATTTCCCAAACATAAAAACATACTATTTACAGGATGTGTGACCATGATTAAAATATGATTATACATATCAACAAATCATTTGTAAGTGTGTTCGAAATAACAAATTAATAACATTTCAATGAAATAACAAATTAATAACATTCCAACGATTTATAAGCAATGAAAGAATTTCAAACATGACTCAGTCCTCATTAATATTCATCAAGTAATGATGTGCACATTCGTACTCGCTCCATCGACGAAACTGTAATTATTTCCAAGCAACTCCAACAAAGGTTCGTGTATGTACAATCAGTTTGAATAGGTGTTTTTTTAATATTATTCTTGTAGATATATATGTAGAACAATTATGACCAGGCAGATTACAATGTAGCGCAGTGAAAATGTCATAACAATGGTTATATTTGTTGTACAGATGGAAATCCACAGACAGAGTTGTCACACGACAATATACTGTCATCAGTGACGCAACTGCCAGTGGCTATTTTAAAGTTCTTATAAAGGTGAGAAAATTTATTAAGAAGTAAATAATTGAATATTCATCTCCATATACTGTACATTTTTGAAACGCTAGACAAGTAAAATAAGTGAGAGGTTTGCTCTTGTATAGCGCAGTATCCAGTCTCTAGGAGTGTGTTATAGTTTACTCCCTGGCAGACCTGTTCAATCAAACACCATCTCAACTTCTCTTGGAAGTATTCAGCCATGCTGCAATTACTGTGTGGTGACTATTTGTATATAAACACTCCCCCAATGCCTTCAGGTGGCTGAATGAACTGGAGCAATGTAGAGTGACCAAACTTGCATCAGGCTCAAAACAGTAGCACAAGGATTTGAACTTGGAATCTCTATATACTTGCAGCGGTATCCTAACATATCTGTTTATATTAGATAATATTTTATACTTGTAGCAGTATCCTGACGGTTGCATGTCACAGTACGTCCATACTTGGAGTGTTGGTGATCTCGTCGAATGGAGAGGGCCATTTGGTCACTTCACATACACCCCAAATATGGTAAGAAACCCTCTTCTATTGAAATGACTTGATGGTCACTTAACTTTTAAATATGGTAATAAACACACTTTCATTGGAAAAATCATTCAGTTGTATCATTGATTTATATTGTGTCCTATATGTTGGATTTTCATTTTTTCTTTAGTGAATCCTTCAGATGTGACACTAAAAAAGTACATACTATTTGCATTGCTTGCTTGTTTGTAAGCAAAATGTATCCGCATGTTATTAAAATCATGTCAGACAAAATATGTAAATTTATATATTCTAAAGATATAATTAATTTATGAACATTAGGCAATTCACGGGTGTCAAGTGTCCTATGAAAGTATTGTTTTAATTGTTTAGTTTCCCCAGCTTTTTTATTTATAACTGATGTGTTTCTTTCCAATTTTCCCCACACTTTGCATAAAAGTTCCCACAAAATGATACCTGCGGAGCTTTCATTAAAACAAATTGTTTGTGACTGTGGTAATGTGTCTCTGATAAGATAATGTTTCCTTTACATGTAATTCTTTAGGCTCTCAATCATTAATGTCCATGGATGCAAATCATAAACATTACCTTAACAAAGACACAACAAATATTAGATTGTGGTGTATGAATGCTGTGAAAGTTACACACTAATATAGAATGTTTGCAACACTGAGGTTCAGAGTGGTCTGAAAACAGAATGTTGGTGTCAACAACACTGATGTTCAGAGTGGTCTGAAAACAGAATGTTGGTGTCAACAACACTGAGGTTCAGAGTGGTCTGGAAACAGAATGTTGGTGTCAACAACACTGATGTTCAGAGTGGTCTGAAAACAGAATGTTGGTGTCAACAACACTGATGTTCAGAGTGGTCTGGAAACAGAATGTTGGTGTCAACAACACTGATGTTCAGAGTGGTCTGAAAACAGAATGTTGGTGTCAACAACACTGAGGTTCAGAGTGGTCTGAAAACAGAATGTTGGTGTCAACAACACTGAGGTTCAGAGTGGTCTGAAAACAGAATGTTGGTGTCAACAACACTGATGTTCAGAGTGGTCTGAAAACAGAATGTTGGTGTCAACAACACTGAGGTTCAGAGTGGTCTGAAAACAGAATGTTGGTGTCAACAACACTGAGTTTCAGAGTGGTCTGGAAACAGAATGTTGGTGTCAACAACACTGAGGTTCAGAGTGGTCTGGAAACAGAATGTTGGTGTCAACAACACTGAGGTTCAGAGTGGTCTGGAAACAGAATGTTGGTGTCAACAACACTGAGGTTCAGAGTGGTCTGGAAACAGAATGTTGGTGTCAACAACACTGAGGTTCAGAGTGGTCTGGAAACAGAATGTTGGTGTCAACAACACTGAGTTTCAGAGTGATCTGAAAACAGAATGTTGGTGTCAATAACACTGAGTTTCAGAGTGGTCTGGAAACAGAATGTTGGTGTCAACAACACTGAGGTTCAGAGTGGTCTGAAAACAGAATGTTGGTGTCAACAACACTGAGGTTCAGATTGGTCTGAAAACAGAATGTTGGTGTCAACAACACTGAGGTTCAGAGTGGTCTGGAAACAGAATATTGGTGTCAATACCACTGAGGTTCAGGGTGGTCTGGAAACAGAATGTTGGTGTCAACAACACTGAGGTTCAGAGTAGTCTGAAACAGAATGTTGGTGTCAACAACACTGAGGTTCAGAGTGGTCTGAAAACAGATTGTTGGACGAGTGAGTAAGTGACAGTGAGTTGACGTCGTCATTCCATTGTTGCAGCGGCGCTGGGTCGTGCTGCTGGCCGCAGGGACCGGCCTCGCGCCGATGACCCACGTCGTACGGACGGTGCTGGACAACGACGACGACGAGACGCGACTGCGACTCGTGTACGCCTGTCGTAGTTACGGTGACATTCTGCTGAAGACGCAGCTGGACGCGTGGCAGGACTTCTGGAACTTCTCTGTGCTCTACGTCCTCTCTCAGGTGTGGTGATGTCGTCTCACGGGATGGTGACAAATCTGTTGTGTTTGTAAAATAAGTTAACATGAAATTAATCTCGCTCATCTTGAATAATAGGATTAGCATGTAAATTACACCGTGATGACGTATGTATATATGACGTACATAATAGTTATGAAGTTAATCTGAAGGCTTCGTCAGGTACAGTTCCACCATAGATGTTGCATGACTAAGTGTGTGTGTGTGTGTGTGTGTGTGTGTGTGTGTGTGTGTGTGTGTGTGTGTGTGTGTGTGTGTGTGTGTGTGTGTGTGTGTGTGTGTGTGTGTGTGTGTGTGTGTGTGTGTGTGTGTGTGTGTGTGTGTGTGTGTGTGTGTGTGTGTGTGTGTGTGTGTGTGTGTGTGTGTGTGTGTGTGTGTGTGTGTGTGTGTGTGTGTGTGTGTGTGTGTGTGTGTGTGTGTGTGTGTGTGTGTGTGTGTGTGTGTGTGTGTGTGTGTGTGTGTGTGTGTGTGTGTGTGTGTGTGTGTGTGTGTGTGTGTGTGTGTGTGTGTGTGTGTGTGTGTGTGTGTGTGTGTGTGTGTGTGTGTGTGTGTGTGTGTGTGTGTGTGTGTGTGTGTGTGTGTGTGTGTGTGTGTGTGTGTGTGTGTGTGTGTGTGTGTGTGTGTGTGTGTGTGTTGATCGGTTGGCATGTGTGTGTTCCTATTTGCTTGTGCCATTCTAAAGCCGGCCCGGTAGTGGTGTGACTACAAAATAGAAAATAATTCAGGTATAGATGTGTCATAAGGATATATCAGACACAGAGACACATTTTTGGACTCCGTAAACCAATTATTTTATGTCACCTTATTATCTATGACTCGCTGTTATCGACGGCAGTTGATAACACTTATTATACAGTACATCTTGCAATAATCAATCTGTTTTGTTTGTGTTTCAAGGATGTCCAAGAGACTGAAGCACTGAGGCGGTCTTCAGACCAGATTCACAACGGACGGTTGGACGAGTCGTTGCTGAGACAAGAACTTCTACAGCTCGACTGTGAAGACGTCAGAGTGCTCATATGTGGCACGAAGTCGTTCAACAGGGACATGGTCGACTCAGTCGCGCGAATAGGACTAACCGAGAAAGATTACTTCGTCTTCTGACGACTGTGTTTATTATCAAAATGTGTGTAATGTTGTGTGAAAATATATGTGTGTCCTCTGTATCGCGTTTGTGGTTGGGAAGTGCTGCGTTTTGACCGGAAACATTGTCACAAGTTAGGGTTAATTCTACCTTTATACGACATTACCCCTGGCAGTTATTTCACAAAATGCTCAGTCATTCTGGAATTCGTCCCACTTGCTCTCATTCCAAAATTCCAGGAACGGCTCAACTTCAAAGAGATATTTAACGAAATCAGGACCTATGTCCGGCTATTGACGACGGGCAGTGACAGGCTATTAAAGTTAAGTGTTCGTGGTGAGGCTCTAAAACGTCTACATCTGATATGTCATACGATGATAGCAGTCTAACAGATAAAGCCATTTTTCCGTAGGTTAAAAGGCTTATTTACGATGTGTATTTGTCTGCACGCGGCTTACGAAAATTATTCAGATCCTTATTTTTTGCATTGACTCATACATTAACGACGCAAAACGCATACATATAGCAGATTTAATCACATAAATCGGCTACAAAAATTATTCAGTGGTAATCACGGCAGACATAGTATCATGTGTTGATGACTTTAATGGGCGAGAGATAGACATGGCGCCAGCCGACGGTCAAAATTAGGTTAATATAGATAGGCCGTTGAAGAATGGCCGTTTTATTTCGTGTGAAAAGCATAGGTGTTATATAAAATGCATCAGTCGTTATGTATGTCTTATTTATCGTGTGACCGAGTTTGTTTGACATGGATTGTATGAGTAATGGTATGCGTCCGAACGACCTTTGATCGCTAAACACCGTTTTATGAAGGTTATAATTATCGTTGGAATTCTAGAGATTAATAGCATTTTTCTTGTGACCACCGTGGGTATGAAACTGGTTTACATATTCATGTTAATTGTCATATTGTGTAGTACTCGACACGGACATAGCGTACTAATTGAAACCGCACTCCACGGTCTAACCAGAAGAAAGATTAACTGATTAGTATCAGTTAATTAATTAGGCCCAATAATACGGTGTCGTCTTTCAGTATATAGTATATGACGGATGATTACTCATCCGTAAATAAACAAGTAGCTTGTTTGCTAGTGGGCGCTTTGTATCAGGTTAAAGCCGTCGCTTTGTGATTTAGGTAGCAGTGTGGACGTTTAGACAGTTCACGAAGTAAGACCACTGTAGTGGCTAACGTCTTGTTGAGAACTGAACATTCAAATATTCTTTAAAAAATCACATAAATTGCCATTATTTCGTTGAGATGTTGAACAAAAGTCAAGCACTCATAACACGCCTGCATGTACAGTTCCCTCAAATAGTGTCCAATATGTCCATGTACCAGTGTGCGTGGCAGATCTAGAGTCGAACCTTCCATGGCTAATAGATCTCTTTAAAATGCACATTTGCCAAACCGACTGAAACACTTGCTATAATGTTATCGTATTGGAGTCGGTCCCGTCGTGTGAACTCCTCGAGTATTGTCAGTGTTCTAGATAGTTTATTTGAAATATTGTCAGCAGCACTTTCAACTTCACTAAGTTGGTGATCTCGTTGAAAAGTTTGTGGTTGATACATATTATAAACACAACATGTAAATCGCGCATGCGGCATCGCATAAGTATTTGGACATTTGCTGAAACGATGGCGATGCTTTTGCGAGCCAGACCCAATCTCTGACAGTCCCGGGCTACCGGACTGACTGTAACTCCGAACACTGCCCGCAACCCCGTGGAGCTAGGTCCGCCAGCCACGTCACCTGACGGCGAGCCGCCCGGACAGCGCGTGCCGCGGCGGTCTCTCCCGTCTCGGCAGCAGTTCGCAGCAGTAATCCTCCACCGAGACGCCATGGAGACGCATGAAGCGATCGACGCCGTCGACGTTGAGTCTGTCCTCGCTGAGGTAGACGGCGATGCGGGAGTCTCGTATGCTCACGATCAGTACGCCCGGCACCCTGCAACGAAAAATCACGATAACAGCCGCGTGGTTGTCGAACACGGGAACGGGAACAACTGGGAAAGAACAGGGGCAGGGGCAGCTTGCACAGGGGCAGATGTGGTTTGAATCTAAAGTGGGGTGAGGTGTTTGGCGAGCATTGGGGGTGCAAATTGAGGTTTCTGTTGAAGTTGAATTATTTAATCATTGCAAAAACATTCCAACATTGCTGTCCCCAGATCTTCCGATGTCAAGATTATTTTGTCCATGTTAACGACACACGTGATCTATGCAGCATTATATATATGTGTGTGTATGTATATATATATATATATATATATATATATATATATTATATATATTTATATATATATATATATAATATATTTATTTAACATAATGCCTATCCTACTTACCGTAGTAACTGTAGTTTAATGGCGGCCAAGGTAGTCTGCAAATGGATATCTCGACCTGGAACAGCAACACAGGTCTTAACGAACCGTACATGTTGTGGCAGTTCTCAACGATCAATCCTTTAATATTTACATCTTTAGCACGACAATTCACATGTTTGCACGCCATTTTCCCAAAGTAACATTTCGCCGTAGTTGTCATAGGAAATGAAGGGAAACAAATATAAATATAATAAAATATAATAAAACTATCGGGGTCAGCACTACCACGGACTAAAGACCAACAATACATAAGAAATCTTTATTTTCACACATTAACATGGCAATGTTACGATGGCTGTAAGTAAGACATAAGTAGAGGACCTTACCATTGTCGGTGGCGGTCGATGCGGTCGGTCTCTCTCTGTACGCCGAGTGTCTGGCAACTGTCGTTGGGAGGATCCGTTCACTCACGCTTCTCGTTGCGTCCTCCACGCTTGGTACCGGTGCAGCGCTAACCCTCGGCCTGTCGGTGCTACTGGTTCCTCTAGCTGGTCCTCTGGTTTTGTAGACGACCGTTTCGACTCTCGCTAATTCGACTGCGCGGTGTCACTACAGCAACTGGCTTGGCAGACGCCGAACCAACGTTGATGGATCGTCGAGAGTCTTTTGATATTTCAATTGGATCATCAGCGTCTTGTGTTGTCGGTTGTTCGGTGATGCGCCCGGTCGATAGAGACCGTTCTGGTTCGTTAACGGCGTCATCACGGTCTACGTTAAGGCTTAAAAGAATGTCGGATGGCGTGTAACGTCCTTGAACGGTGTCTGTGTCTTGGCCATGCGCCGTTCCATCGCGTGTGAACGTCCTGGCTTTTCGAGGGATGTTCCCGAAGAGAGGCAGGCTGTTGGTCCCTGGCATCAACCGCCGAGGTCCTGCGCTGAGGGTGTCGGGCAGATTTCTGTAAATAGTCCGTCCGTCAATGACCACTGGGTGAGAGTCTGGACCTCGCTGTAGCACCTCGGGGATAGCGACATCGCGGTACTCCCCGTCTGCTCCTGCTTGTGTAGATATTGCCTCGCCGTAACGCCGTGGATGGTACAGATCGGCTTGACGGATGACTGGGGCTGGCTCTCTCAATTGGTGGCCCATGAACCCGCTGATGCCATGGTCAGTACTTCGTGTGTTTTGCGTACGATGGTTATTGTCTGCCTCTGTTGTCCCAGATAGGTCCGCGTTATCGTCTGGAGACAGTACGTCAAGCGAGTCTACGTTCCACGGGTGTTTACCGGCGCTCTCGCAGACGTCTCCGGGCAGCGCCGCGACACCCGCGCTCGGCAGAGCAGCGTCCATGTCGACGACCCAACTGAGTCTCTTCACGTTCCCGACCCGGCTCACGTGCACGGATCGCGACGGCAGCTGGCACATGTCCGTACCGTTCACGTACACGCTCACGCCGTCGCAATTCTCGATGTTCAGGTGGTAGTGCACGGTCCCGGTGCTGGCCGACGGAGGTTGCGCGCGGTCCGCCGAGCTGATGGTCGAGCGCCGGCGTAGCGTCACCTGCGGTCGGACTTCTGCGGCACTGGTGTCGTCTTCATCGGTAGCGTTCTGCAGGGCTTTGAGCGGCACACGGCAAGATTGGGTGCGTTGAACTCCCAACCCGCGCGACTCCACAAAGTCGCTGGCGTATCGCGATGATCTCTTGAATTTTCCTAGAGTTGATCTGCACGACGGGGAATGTGGATACTGTGGAGAGGTCCCACGCGGCAGATTGATCATATTCTGAAGACTGTCAGATGGTGTCAGTGGCTGGTTGTATGCATCGAGCAGTCGGGCTGCGACTTGTTCCTCAGTTATATATTCATCTGACTCACCGTCCTCGCTGTCAACGTACCCCAAACACGCAATCGGGTTGTTGATAAACCTCGACCTCTTCACCATGGTCTCGCATGAAACGTCCGAAGGATCTAAGCCGGCGCGCTGTTGTGTCTGTGATGTAGAAACGAAGCATTCGTCGGTGGAATTCGAATGACCGTTGCGGTTCTTCTGTGAATTGCCATTGCCGCTTTGACAATCTGTAAATGCTTCCCGTGTGTATTGTTGCTCTTTTGTGCTGATCTCTGTGCTATTATCAATAGCCCCATTTGCCGTCCCAATGCCTGCGGTGCATTGGTCTGCACTACAAAGCGTTGCACCGCCATGTAGTTCGTGTGAGGCGCACGTAGTTGACCTGTCACGTGATGCTTCGTGAAGATCGCTGTTTGTCTTCGATAGGTCCTCTTGAATATCAGCAGTGCTCTTTTCTGCGTGGGCATTTATCTATTATAAATCATACAACAGACATGTAAGCAAATATTAATTATGGTATTTATCACGGAGTATTGAAAATCACATTTTAATTATGCACACAAACTAATTTTCCAATGTTGTTGTGTAGTTCTACACCGTTCAGAAATATCAGTTAATTACGCATGCACAATTACATTCGACAGTCGATCCGATTTACTAGGCCATGTGTAATGTGTTGTATTACCGTGACGCAAGGATACCCTGACGTGATGTTTCAAATATCGCGATGTTCACGCTGTCAATACGACTGCTTTGCTGAAAAGATGGTGGTGCTATGCCTGAACAACATAGTGGATAATATATTTAAATAATTTCTTAATATCAATTTGAAAGAGTATTAATGCAACGTCTTATGTTAATGAGGTAAACAGTCTTAACTAAAAATATTGTGAACTGCTTCAGAATGCAGACCGTGTAAGAAGCCAACGCTTCACTTCCGTCTGCGCACGCATCACCTTCCGTCCCACTGCAGTCGTGTTCTCTGGTTTTCTGTAAGCGAATGAAACATAAACCGGTCACACGAGAATCATACCAAACTTGGCAATGATGCGGCGTGCCCTCTGATTGCTGTTGTACTGTGGATGTCATGCGTTTGTTCTTAAACATTTCTCCCCACAACAATACCAATAAAGTACGACATCATAGGTTCGAAGTGCGCATGATCAGGAAAACATATCATGACGGTTGCAGATTAATATATTATGGCGGTTGCAGATTAATATGATGGGTAAAATTTCGGGTTACTGCAATTCGACTTGACGAACTATAATTGTTTGTTGTGTATTTTTTGTCGAAACAAATATATAACAGAATACAAGTTGTGGGCATTCTAAGCATTCCAATATGATGACGTTTACCGGGTTCGGTATGTCAAAGATAACGTTGTCGTTTCGTTGAGACGTATTAGAACGTGGTTTGTCATTGAACGGCGCGCTGTCACTTCGAGAGTCATTGACTGCAACTGCGTTGGTTGCTCTGTACAACTTAGCTGTGGTTTCTTACCTTGAATATTTTGCCAAATAACGACTTGAGTCGATTCTTCCTTTGGCGTTTGATCATCGTGAGTCTGCTCCTTCTTTGGAAAGAATAACTCGGAGTTAACCAGGAATAGCGAGTTGATGTTAAGAAAGCAAACGACAACGGGCTCTAGTGCTTTGTTGAAACTAAGTTGTGACACTTCGGCCTAGGCCTAATGTTGTTACATTGATATTGGTGACAACGAGTTTACATGTACTTTACCGGAATTGTTATAGCGATTACTCTATGTACATAATACCGTCACCTTTACAAGCACATACGCAAGCACGCAGTGCACACACGCACACAATGCACATACATAGTACATATACACAAGCCAACATGAATACATAAACATACACACATAAAATACGCACACATATGCATACGCGTACGCGCACGCGCACGCGCACGCGCACGCACACGCTCACGCACACGCGCACGCACACGCACGCACACGCACACACACACACACACACACACACATAGGGTTTGCTTGCCTGATCATGCCAACTTTACTAAAACCTAACCACCAGTAAGGCGAGTACACGGCTTACCTTCTCGTCCACATGCGGCGCCTTAAAGTGTCGGTGTTAATGGCGTTCTTGTTGATATTCCGGATCAGCGACATGCGTGCGTAAAAGGGCAGATCTTGGTCAAGTCTCGGACGCACAGTCCTTTGTATGGGCGAACTTTGGCACAGCGGACAACGACTTCGGGAACACTATGATCGGATCGGCCTGCGAACG
Organism: Ridgeia piscesae; assembly: GCA_025642075.2. NCBI lineage: Eukaryota > Metazoa > Annelida > Polychaeta > Sabellida > Siboglinidae > Ridgeia > Ridgeia piscesae. The sequence continues at coordinate 93,748 of JAODUO010000432.1, forward strand.
CATTTTTACGTAACATCTGCCGTCATTAATCCAAGCGCGTGACGCGCAATTCGCTTTGAGCGACGACTATACGGGGCCTGCGGGTTTTCAAATGCTGATATCACTGCCTTTGTCATACAGCCAGCGTGTAAATATTACACTGCCGTCGCAAGCGGCTTTGCCTAATGCAAAGTGGCAGCAGTTTGTGAATTTCTGGCAGAAACGGGTCAATGTATAGTAGCTGTGATAGACGACACGACTACGACATGCAAAATCGCAGGCGCTATTGTGGACATGTCGTCGTCATGTGAAAACGATCGGTTATATATGTGTACGCTGGCGGTAAATCGAATTAATGTGCATTTGATATTACCGTATAAAAGCTTTCTCGTCGTAATTTGGCATAATCTGGATTTTGAGCGTTGACAATTAATAACGGCGCTGACGTACATTCAAACGTCTATAATCGCTCGGTTCGTACAGGTCATGTTTATGTTGACGACAGCTATTAGCTACGTACCGGATGTTTGACGATACGTTAGTCTGGGTTAATTTAATCGCACACGTCTGGTGGTGTAGGTGCAAAGTATTTAAACTGCCGACACGTGTGCTAGAAACAGACGCTAAATCACCTGTCAATAATATTATAGGCGAAAACACCACTTTCGTGGGCCAGCTAATCACGGCGTAGATCAAACGCAAACTGTCAAATGTCAGACGCCCAAATGAATTATAAATATAATGCCGTGTATAAACTATACAGGTCTATCAATATTAAACGACAATGTCGACTAGAATCCAAACCGTAACAATTGGACCGTTAAATTAAGAACCACTGTCGACCCTTTGTTATTTTTTCTGTTTGGGTTCTCCAATGTACAAGACTGTGTTACTTAGTGAAATGTTACAAATAATATTTTACCTAGAGTCATTAGGTCTACCACACAACAAGTGGGGAATACGACAGATGTGGATTCCTAATCCATCAATAACCCGCCTATATATAGACAACTACATTATTTAAGCACTAGCTTTGTTAACATCGTTGCTGCTGATGTTTCTGCTACAAATTTAGACCTGTATGAAAAGATAAATTATATCAAATGGCCAATGAGAAATGTCATGATATAATATTTAATCAACTCTGCCATTAGTGTATGTATACTGAAATTGGTTGTTTAAAAATCCATTTTGGTCTATAACGAAGACATTCATATTTGACGAAAGAAACATATCCATTCATATGTTGATACTGGCATATGTAACTTTACACGCGAAACATTGCTTTGTATAATTTGGCCAGTCTGGCTGGAGTCCTGTAGACCCAAGCAAAGGGTGCACTCGATACCCACGGCGAGATAAGCGAACATAAATACAAAGACCCGTGGGTCGTTGCGTGAAAGACATGACCCACTCGTCCTAGCTAATTCATAGATAACGCGTCACGATATCGTAGACACTTTTGTCACAGACTGTAGGCGTATCAGTCTCCGTCAGCAAAACAGATTAATAAAAACAACAACAACACAGACGTATTTTGTCAGTCCTTGCGTGCTGTTGTCATTAGGCCACGTTTGTGTGGGGTGTGTTTATCAAATGACACACTGTACATATAACACACCTGTCCCACCCCGCGCTGTCCCAGTGGCGCCAGGTGTGTTTCTAATCTCTAGCAGCTCCGTGAACCACAGGTGTTTGTTAACCAGCCTTTCATCGGCGGCTTTTACGGCTCATTGCTGCCCACGCACGTCCCTCACGCCACGCCAATTACTGTCTCGTTGCGACCGTATTGTTCGATATAATGCAACTCACTCGGTTACGTACAACGTTTTTTCTCCCCCGAAACACAATGCAGTTTACAAGGTGGTTTCTTCCGTCCTGTCGTACAACCATCCCTTTAAACAGAGGTCACCTTTTCCTCATATTTTACATATAATATTATTTTTACTAGAATATATATATATCAATAATGTATATATATTGATGGTCGAATTACGTTTAATAACCCCGAAATATTTTTCATAATTTGAAAGTTGCGTTGACGAAAATTAGATAGGCCTAAATAATAAAACTGTAAACACAGCCGTTGCGGAAACAAACATGATAACGCCACGTGGGCGCTACTGGTCTAGTTTCAGCAATCAATAGTGGCCGACATACTGCTAATTCAACGAACTTCCGCCTAATAATTAGCACATCTGATGGTGATAATTCCGGCGTGATTGCTTTGTGGAACAGACAAGCGCCCAAAGTCTTAGCAGCTTAAATGCAAATATGGCGAGTTGGCGAACGTAATCACCAGCGTCCGCTCGTTTTTATCGTAAACGCACGGTTTATGTTATTATAAACTATATCTATCTCGCCATCTTAGCGGTGATAGTGTGCTTTAATGGATTACGCTGTTTAAATATAGCTGTCAACGTTATCTGTTAACGAATGAACAACATGCCATTCAGAATATATTCTACTTTTATGCGGCCTTAATCGAGTAACTTTATTAAAACGACATCTTGGAAAGAACATTTTTGTTCTAGAGTAGATATGTTAAATGAAAGAGTAAACTGACAAAGCATTTAGTCCAATAACCGGTCTTATTGGACTATTACAATTCATTCAATTAAACTGGTCAGTTAACATAAGTTGAGTAACCGAAGAACACGGAGCTTCTGTGAATCGTTGTTCTAATAAGTGCTGCCTGACATGATGGTTATCCGGCAGGCGGCAGCACCAGACGACCCGGAAATCGAATTAGTCCGTGTTTCGAGTAGGCCAATCGTCCATTGTATTTACTCTGCCTCACATGTTGGAACTGTGGTGAAGCTGGTCTTGCTTAACCGATTCTCGCTCGGCGTGATTTCGCCGAGAAAATTGTCTGGTGAAACTTACGTAACGCCATTGTTCACAACCGTCAGATTTCATCACTGTTTTGGATTAAATCACAAGTTTACGTGTTTAATAATAATAATAATAATATATATATATATATATATATATATATATATATATATATATATATATATATATATATATATATATATATATATCAATATTACAAAAATAAAAAAAAATGAGATGAAAAACTAACAACGATTTTTATTTTATTTTTATTTTGTGTGCCATGTTTCTGTATAAGTTTAATTTTGAATAATTGTTATAGCATAGTATTATCTGACAAAAACGTGTATCCTTGTTTAATTTGTTATTTCCAAGTTGGCCTGAGAGCCAATAGTCACCTCTACGCTATTTTGGGGTAAGGTCGCCATGGCGGTCATAAACGCAGAGCGTAATAGTGAGTGGTGAGTAGGCAGTAGTGAGGGACTTCAAAATGGCGACCACCTCACGGCGCCTTGGTAACCGAGACTATGGCGAAGCTTGCATAAAATATTACTGTAAACAAAAGAATGTATAGCAATACCCGTTTGCTTTGTGACTTATTTGTCGATTTAGCTAAAGCATTGTGTGCTGCCTCTATACTGGTAAATTTTTTTTCGCGCTATGTAGACGAAGGCAGTTTTATCCAGGATATTTAAAGCCAAACTGAACTTATTTACAAACAGGTCAGTTGTTTGGTAATTCTTGGATTCAACAAAAGTGCGAAATGTACTTTATAAAATGTGTGACTTACAGTATATAGTACAGTGACTCCGCGTCTTTGTTTGTTTTCACGTGCTGCTGAAGTTGATCAAATACCCCAAAAAAGTGATTTTGGCCAAAAGGTACGATTTAACATATAAACTGTAACGATTTGTGAGGAGGCGACGATGTTTAGTATTAACGTTTACTTCGTTTCAGCGTTAGGCACTTGACTTTTCCTGTGGATTTCATTTATATTCATTGCATGTGAAACATTGAAATTGTAAACACCAGCTGTGACGAAAACCGATTCCTAGAAGTGTTTGAAAATGTGTTTGAAAACAGTTTCAGTGAACTTCCGGCTAATGATTACCCCTGCTTGCGTTGATTAGGATTCCGTGTAGCGGGATGTATATTTTCGGAACCGATATTTATCTAGAACGGGCCGCAGAGACGGAGAAATGGTTTCCCAGTTACAACGGAAGCGTGGCTCTCGTTGCGGACGAAGCTAGACCGCAACGTGTCAGATTAGTTCGGATCAATACGGATCCCGTCGTGACGAACTAACATGCGGTGACGGAGGTCTTGATGGCTGGGATCTGTCCAAAAATACACGCAAGTTTGTCGATTGGCGTGTTTTTGTAGTATTTTATGTGCGTAGGTATATTGGTGTAACGTTGCTGAGATACTTGTAGGTGGATATTTGCGAAAAGCGTCCATTAATGACGATGTGCGGAATCTTTCAAGAATTGCGATTTTGACAAAACCTGTTAAGTTCAGATCGCCAGTGTGTCATGATGTTTTTTTAATTTTCATTGTCATGTGTTCATACAAAGTATTAACATTGTCATATGTTCATACAAAGTGTTAACATTGTCATATGTTCATACAAAGTGTTAACATTGTCATATGTTCATACAAAGTGTTAACATTGTCATATGTTCATACAAAGTGTTAACATTGTCGTATGTTCATACAAAGTGTTAACATTGTCATATGTTCATACAAAGTGTTAACATTGTCATATGTCATGCAAAGTGTTAACATTGTCATATGTTCATACAAAGTGTTAACATTGTCATATGTTCATACAAAGTATTAACATTGTCATATGTTCATACAAAGTGTTAACATTGTCATATGTTCATACAAAGTGTTAACATTGTCATATGTTCATACAAAGTGTTAACATTGTCATGTGTTCATACAAAGTGTTAACATTGTCATATGTTCATACAAAGTGTTAACATTGTAATGTGTTCATACAAAGTGTTAACATTGTCATATGTTCATACAAAGTGTTAACATTGTCATATGTTCATACAAAGTGTTAACATGTGTCATATGTTCATACAAAGTGTTAACATGGTCATATGTTCATACAAAGTGTTAACATTGTCATATGTTCATACAAAGTATTAACATTGTCATATGTTCATACAAAGTGTTAACAACGGCAACCCGATACATCAATAACTGTCCACAATACTGACATACATCTAGGTCCACATACAGTGTGCTACTACACAAGCAAACTCACAGCCGTCCGTCCGTCCGTCCGTCCGTCCGTCCGTCCGTCCGTCCGTCCGTCCGTCCGTCCGTCCGTCCGTCCGTCCGTCCGTCCGTCCGTCCGTCCGTCCGTCCGTCCGTCCGTCCGTCCGTCCGTCCGTCCGTCCGTCCGTCCGTCCGTCCGTCCGTCCGTCCGTCCGTCCGTCCGTCCGTCCGTCCCCGTCCGTCCGTCCGTCCGTCCGTCGTCGTCCGTCCGTCCGTCCGTCTCGTCCCGTCCGTCCGTCCGTCCGTCCGTCCGTCCGTCCGTCCGTCCGTCCTCCGTCCGTCCGTCCGTCCGTCCGTCCGTCCGTCGTCCGTCCGTCCGTCCGTCCGTCCGTCCGTCCGTCCGTCCGTCCGTCCGTCCGTCCCTCCGTCCGTCCGTCCGTCCGTCCGTCCGTCCGTCCGTCCGTCCGTCCGTCCGTCCGTCCGTCCGTCCGTCCGTCCGTCCGTCCGTCCGTCCGTCCGTCCGTCCGTCCGTCCGTCCGTCCGTCCGTCCGTCCGTCCGTCCGTCCGTCCGTCCGTCCGTCCGTCCGTCCGTCCCTCGTCCTCGCCGCCCCCTCGACCTCGCTCCCTCTCTCCCTCTCTCCCTCTCTCCCTCTCTCCCTCTCTCCCTCCTCCCGTCCTCTCTCTCTCCTCCTCCTCCTCTCTCCTCCTCTCCTCTCCTCTCTCTCTCCCTCTCTCTCTCTCTCTTCTCTCTCTCTCTCTCTCTCTCTCTCTCTCTCTCTCTCTCTCTCTCTCTCTCTCTCTCTCTCTCTCTCCTCTCTCCGTCTCTCCGTCTCTCCGTCTCTCCGTCTCTCCGTCTCTCCGTCTCTCCGTCTCTCTCGTCTCCCCGTCTCCCCGTCTCCCCGTCTCCCCGTCTCCCCGTCTCCCCGTCTCCCCCTCTCCGTCTCTCCGTCTCTCTGTCTCTCCGACTCCCTTTCATCCCGTCTCTTTCTCTCCTATCCGCTCCAGAAACCACACGCAGAAATTACACTATTTATAGACATGTCTTCAGAAATCAGATAGAGACAGTTTTGTGAGATTCTACATTAGCACATGTATTTTGATTAATGTATTTCCTGCATTTGCTTGATCTCAATGGCCTTCTGACATTTAGGTATTTATTTTTCATCGATAATAACCAAAGCAAATCTGGCGCAAACTGGGACGATCA